>WSUI01000017.1:0-22908 GCA_019633595.1 Tulasnella sp. UAMH 9824 | reverse complement strand
GACCATGATACACGGGGAGTTTTTCTAGATAATCCGTATTGGAAGCTGATTGTAGCACATGATGTGGCAACGTCCTCTTAATTTCAGCGCTTGATTTAGTCGTGGCGTGTTGGGTGTGCAGATGGCTTTTCTGTTGTGGGTTGCGCACGATCCAGAACAGGTGCATTTGCTGCATACACGTTCTTCCTGCAAGAACAAGGATACCGTAGAATCGATAGAGGGTAAGATTTAACTGTCATAACACGTTAGTTGGGGTTGGAGGTCGAATTGTGGTATTTATAGACATACATGTCCGTGGTCGGTTGAAGGGGGAAAAAAGGGAAATTGTTGCAAAAAAAATAAAATTCACCCCGTCCACGTTCTTCACCACAAAATTGACCCATAAGCACGATCTCCCGTGTGGACGGGTAATTTTAGGACTTGGCCTCTTCGGTCGGAGATTGGAATTGGGAATACATCGAGAGGTGGTTACGTCATGTGAAGTGCGGGAACGGTGATTCTGTCAGCAAAAGCGGCCGCCACCGGTGTCAGTTTCACCTCACCCTTCCACCCTCCTGTGCGTCATGGACGCACAAGTCGTCCAACAACCTCCGGCAGAGCCGGCGACGACAGATATCAAGTCTCATACATGCACTCCAAACCCACAGAGAAGGTTCAAGTCTTTTCGTGAAGTTCAACGGGAGCAGCGGTACAAAGCGGCAAACCGGACACAACCACCACCATGGATAGCCAGGAAGCTCGCCGTATTCATTGTTATTGGATTGATCATATTCTCTACCTATGTCTATGTTGGGAGAGCGTGTGTTCCGCTCATCAGGCAGGATCCTGGAGCCGTGGGTGGTGGAAGGGCCGTCGGCAGTATGTGACTTATCGAAACACGCGGTATCAGCTCGGCGCTCACTTGATGACCTTTACCAGTCTCTTTTATGGTGATTTTCTGGATTTTGTGGGTCATGTGCGTATGGACCTACGCGAAGGTGAGGCAGCTTCTGTGTATAGCTGGTTCGTGATTTTGAACCATTTTTCCCAGATTATCACCACTCCACCTGGCTTTGCACGCGACGTAGGTTTTCCTCTGAACAAACGCATCCAACGACCTTCTAAACCCCATTATTGAACAGCACGTCAAGAAGTCACCTCCAGCCAACGCAGAAACCGTCGCCGGTCCTCGATACGAGTCGCAGTCGGCGGGTCAAACGCAATGGGACAATCACAGTTCCACCGAGACCTCCATCGATCCTTACCAATACGACCTCGAGCACGCAGACAGGCATAATGTCCAAGCTCCGGATCTCGGAAGTCTAGACAATCACGAACCCATTAGTAGAACGACGTCCAGGGGAGGCGTTGCCAATGCGCCTCGTGTTCAGCCACCTCCGACCGATGCCGAAGAGGAAAAAGCCCAGCCGAAATCGGAAACAAGCGCTACTGTGGAAGCACCGCCCGACATAAGCGATGTGGCGCCATCTCCCTCGCAGCCTGGCTATCCCCCACCGAGCAGTGCGACCGCGGCGATTGATCCGGCAGACGAAGTGACGGAGATGGATGTTTTGCCGGGCGTCGGCAGCACGCACGCTAAGGCCAAGATGCCGCGGGAGAGCGACGCTACTGCTGTTCAGCCATCCATTGTGGGGTCCAAAACGCGTCAACTTCCTCCATTTAGGGGATTCGGCGAGGCACCCCCAAGAACAACGCAAACCACTGACCTGCCGCCACCCGCCAATACCCGCCAGCCTCCAAGGCATGCAATGCTTGCTGAAGAATTCCGCTATTGCTCTCGCGATGGCTTTGTGAAGCCAATTCGGGCGCATCACTGCAGAGTGTGCGCGACATGTGAGTCGAAATTTCTACGTCGAACGCACGTGGGGCTCAATTGGCGCTTGATTTTCCTCCTTCCTCTCTCTTAAGGCGTTCTCAACTTTGATCACCACTGCCCGTGTGAGTAATAACTAGATTGCATAGATCGTCCCTGTTGACCTAATTTCGTTCTGTAGGGATCGGACACTGCGTGGGGGCCAGAAACCGCAAGGTGTGACTTTTGCCATTCTAATGGAAGGATAAACCTAACGTACACTCAAACTTATAATAACTTACAGTTCTTCATGAACTTCGTTTACTGGGGTTTCGCCTACTGCGCCTGGATCTGCATCACTTTGATTATTTTGAACGCGCAGTCAGGCAGAGTGCACAAAGACTTCGACCCACTAGAATTGGTGGTAATCATCTTGTATGTTCTTCGTTAATTCGCTCGACGCTCGTGCTAATTGACCAACCTCGATCCTCAAATGATCTTTCCACCCCTTGTCGCCGCAGAACCGCCTTGTTTGCACTCTTCACGCTCGGGTTGGGTGCCACCCACACCTATCTCATAATGCTCAACCTCACAACCATCGAGGATTATAGCATAAAGAGTATGCAGGAAAGGGAGAGTTACACCTTGTCACACATGTTTCCTTGGTGGAACCTCAGGTGAGGTGCAACTTGCACATGGCACACAGGAACCACAGGCTCACACTCCCACTCAATAGCGCAAAGAGGCGGACAAGGCGCGCATGGGACGAAGAATGGGGAGCGTTAAAGACTGAAGGCAACATCTGGTGGCTTGGTAGTCGGAGGACGAACTGGGAACAGGTCATGGGCAAGAATCCCTGGGGCTGGGTTTGTGAGTATTTTCCTATTTGGTGGTTATATTGAGATTGTACTCATTGAGCGCCACCTCTGTTCTAGTCCCTATTGGGAAGCCTGAGGCGGACGGTTTAGATTACCCAACCAACCCTCGCTTCACCCCAGATGGACAGTGGAGACGCAGGACGGAATGGCCAGCAGAGCTCCGGTAGCCTCTGCGTCGCAGCTTGCGTTTCTTGCTGTACCATGCTCCCCCAACTTCATCCCCTCTCACGAGATTTGACGACATCGTACCATAATATACCCCCTAATCGGAATACTTTGTATCAAGGTTTTTTTTTATCATTTCTTTGCTAAGACGATGGCGGTTTTTATGCGATACCGTAGTCTCCATGCCTGAACTAGCTCTGTCTGTCAACCAGCTCCTTGAGAAACCGAGGCGAACTTCCCGAATCTCTCCTATATGAAAGCCTACGAGGACCGCCATATTTTAACAGTGCCGTCCGCGCTAGCAGTCAACATATCCCCGCTGCTACTGGGGTGATGCTCGACCCAAGTGATAACCTTCTCGTGCACCTTTGGAGGGGGCTGAGTACCCATGGGGGTGGCCTGTAAACAGTGAATGGAATTAGCCAGCAGTAGGGATTAGCCTCAGAGCACTGTATACCGTAAGTAGATCCCATGACCATATACGTCCTTCCTCGTCACCGCAGATAACGCTTGCCTGACCGTAGCCGAAACAAGTCTTGGTGCTATAGTCCTTGTTGACGTGACCTTTGAAGGTGTTGAGCATTGCTCCGTTCGCGCGGTCCATTAGCCGGATGGTCGAGTCCAGAGTCCCAATTAAGAGGGAGAGCGAGTCGTCGGTGGGCTGAATGGATGACACGGGAACTGCAACCATACGCACGCCTTAGCTCGTCAGTGATACTATAAAACGTCCATAGAACTTACATCCAATTAGATCCGAGTTCAGTTGCCCTTTCCTTATGTCGTAGGAGCGGACGTAGCCATCCACACTGCCGGTGATGATCTCAGTGGGTCCCACATGGACTGACATGATACTATCTCGAGCGTCGTCAAGTGTCTGGATTGCTTGGCGGGACTGAGAGCTTGGTAGAATTAGTATATGATATAGCCCATATTCAAAGTCGTCTTACCGCAAATCCCACAGGCGGACGGTAGAGTCGTATGAGCCTGAGATGGTAAGTCAATAGAAAGGCCCAGCGACGTCATTCCCAAAACTCACCACTAGCAAGTACACTGGAGTCTGCATTGAGAGCCACGACATTAATTCGTCCCGCGTGCCCATGAAAACGCCGAATTGTTTCTCCAGAGGTAACATCCCAAACGTAGGCAATGCGATCCCCACCGCAAGAGGCAAACTTGGTGTTGTCGTGTGCGCTGAGAAGAAACACCAAAAATTTAGTATAAGGGTCATTCAATAAAAAGATATACACTTACACGTCGAGACATAAGACCTCATAACCGTGACCAGAGTAGGTTTTAATCTCCATTGCGGTTTCGCGGTTCCAGAGCTTGATCAGACGGTCCCGACCCCCTGAAAGGCCGTACTTTGCGGCCCCTTTGGCGTAGCGGACGACATTTACGGCTCCCTTATGCGATGAAATGGTCTTGTGCAACGTTCTGGGAGCATCTGTCGCAGGACTGGTCATTGCAGCGCGGTTCGTTTGGTGCCTGTTATTTGTCGACTCCCGTTCGAGATTGCGTTCCAGCCCAGGGACGGAGACATTTCTTGACTGCTTCCTCTCTTCTTCAGGCCTCCCGACCTGGTCGACATCAACGACGGGGGAAATGACATCGACGCAAAAATGGCAGCCACTTGAACACATTATATATGGGTTTGCCATTCACCCTCTCTCTCAGTCCTCTTTTGTGCCTCCCCCCAACAACGAAGGGTCCATACCCAGCCTGCCTGCAAATGTGCACCTAGCACTCGATTTTATCGCGAGGTTGGATGTAGGCGACGAAGTATACGCATTCGAGCAATACGAGGACGTGAAAAACGTCTGGTATCGCGGGTAGGTAGAGAGCGTTGCCGTCTCGAGTTTTAGCGTAAGATGCCTTGCCTACTGACAACGGTTCTTTCGGTGCAAAATTGCAGATACGTTGTATCATCTACACGAAGCTCATTTTCTCAAGCTCAGCAGGATTCTAGCGGTCAAACTGGCCTGCTCGCCACACTGGACGAACCCCAGGTTTTCGTCGCCATATTTCCTCGATCGCACATTCACGTCAGAGACGAATTGCCGGATGCGGAAGGCACGCTGGCACAGGTCTACGCAAGGGCCAAAATTGGTCAAGATCCGTTTGGGAGAGAAAACTATCCAATGGAGACATTACGGGAGGAAGACGAGCAAGATCATCCCCGAGGGCGCCATCCCCAAGTCGCGAACGGAGCGACTGGCACGGCCTCTGTTACCACCGCACCGACGTCTTCTTCCACCGAAAAGCTTGGTCCGCCTCGACCTTCTATCAAGTCCGGAGATGATACAGCAGCGGGCCAAAGTCAGCCTTTGGTGGACGAGATTGCCTCCGCTCTCCGGGAGTGGCATTCCCTACTCTTCGTTTACCTGTCGAGGCGAGACTACAAGCTCTTTACGACAGTCAAAGAGCATCTCGAAGCACTTCATTTTGGGAGACGGCAGCTGTTATCCGAAACGCTGAGCGCAGACGAGACGGTCAAGTTACGGAAAGCTTGCGTGACGCGACTTGTTCGCGGCAACATGGTTCAAGGACTAGACGTTATCGTACGACATCCGACATGGGGCGGACTAGTGACTGTAGATGTGGAGAATAGTCCCGACGTCCGAAGCTGGATGAGCGCCGTGAGGATGTACGTCATGCAAGTCTCCCTCGCCCACGTCGACGACCTAGGAGACTCGTCCCTCATCCCCCGGTCATGCGCGTTGCATGGCTTGAAAGACCACCTAGCGAAGAGTGAAACCCCTTCACGCGAAAAGTCGCATACATCGACACCGTCTTTCGCCTCATCAAAGCTCTCCCTCAGCCGGCTTCAACATGCCAGTTCAAACCGAGCCCAAGTCACTCCCTCCACTTCCGCGACAAATCCGCGAGCCTCCGTCTCATTCTACCACGTTTTCCTCGAATTACGTGCATTTGTCGCGACACCATGCGCTCCCGGCGAAACGGCAGAACTATACTTCTCGTTGTACAGCAAGACCAGCGGGCGCTTCTTAACAGAGGAATTCTGCGCCATCCTCAACCATAATGGTGTTCTGGCAAGAGATTCCCTCGCCAAAATCAGGACCCTGTTCACAGATCTAGGTCACCAAGACCTTCAGGACACCATTTACCTTGTCTGTCAGATCGTCCGAAATGGAGGCATGAAGATGAGCGCCCCTGGATCCGGATTCAGCTCGGTACGATCAGGTTCTGTGGACGCTCGCTTTGCCCCAGATGAGATGGATGCAATATTTATCGGCGGGTCCACGTCCAGTGGAAGAGAAAACCCAATTTTCCTCCGGCGTCCGTTCGGTTGCGCCGTGATGGAGCTACGGCAGTTGACCAAGGTTGCGGCAGGGCTGGAAATTGGGTTGACTCGCGAGTATTCTATGTCGATATTCGTGCCAACGAACGAGGCATCCTTCTCCACTTTGCATCAAGACTTAATTGCCAGTAATACCACATCCTTCGAAAAGTCGCCAAGGTGAGGTCGATGAGCAAGATGGCGTTCGGTTGACTAAAGTTAACCCATTTATAGAGCAGATACGATCGCCGTTACGGTCAAAGTCTTCCACGGAGATGCCCAAACAACCATCAGAGAAAACCCTACCATGTTGCAAGACGCGCCCATCACCGCTCGACTTGGCTTCCCAGATGTAGTATTCCCCGATGACGTTCGTAACGAGGTTTATATCAAGCTTTGGAGCGGTGACTTCAATGCCTCAAACACTGGGTCGTCAGGATCTGTGCGGCTACGCAAGGGTGTAGCGGCCCTCGCTGGAAGCAGTAACCCAGCCAACGTGGAAGTTTCTTGCGAAGTCCGACGACAGTCAGGCCAGGTGGTCGAGTCCGCAATCGCTCTTGGCACTGGCGAACCTCCGGTGACACGTTTCCATTCAATGGTCTTCCACCGGAACGATACGCCCACGTATGGAGAACTCATCAAGCTCCTCATCCCCGCCAACATCATGCAAGAGTGCCACCTCTTCTTCACCTTCCGGAACCGGAGCTCTAAAGAACGCCCCACGACGGGGGGCCGCCCAGATACGTCGAGTAGCGCCGAGCGACCTTTCGCATTTGGATATCTCCCACTCTTCCCTGAGAGACAATCGTTCTTGGAAGATGGCAGCCATACTCTCATCCTGTACAAAGCCGAAAAACTCAACGCCATTTCCATCAACGAGTACATCAATGCACCGGCGGCAGTTGGACAGTCTGATTCCCATACGATGTCCAGGAATCTCATTCCGCTTCGCGACTCGTTTACCATCCGATCGTTCCTCTGCTCAACTCAATTCACCGCGAACGGTGTCCTGGTGGACCTACTTAATTGGGAGCGGCTGCAAGTCAAAGCCGACCTGATCAGCGCTCTAAAGAAGTTCACCTTCGTCGGGGAGATGGAAATTGTCAAGTTCTTGCGCGACATCTTTGATTCATTGTTTGCGATCCTCGGCTCAGGTCACAACCAGGACGGGGAAATGGATGACTTGGTGTTCAATGCGCTAGTGATGGTGTTAGGCATTGTGCAGGATCGTCGCTTTAACAACTTCCAGCCGGTGCTCGATGTCTACATCGAAAAGCACTTCAACTGTCCCTCTGCGTCGTACCACATGCTTCACTCCATGAACCGCCTTCTCGCCAACCCAGCTGACCAGCACACCGCTTCCCCGCTCCGAGCCGCTATCAAGGTCTGGCATTACATATTCAAGTTCATTATTCGAGCAAGAGAGCTGCAGAAGCAACGGGAAGTTGGTATCAATACAACCAGCGAGCACCTCGACGCAAGTTTCAAACGGGAAATTCAAGCGCACCTGAACGAAGTCAACAAGTTGATGTCGGAATCATCGGCCCCAGCCCTTGTTGGAACCCAAACCCTTGCGCTGCAGCACTTCTCCTCCATTCTATCCGAGCTATCGGACATATTCAAGCCGGTGGAGCTGGTATCAATCGTCACGTCTTTTGCAACTGCGATAGGGCACGTCAAGGGGAAAATGATTATTTGGAAGCTCATGACATATCTCCAGCTCGTCAGAGGGTTCCTCTTCGATAACGCTCAATCTCGAGCGCTGCTTTTGGAGGCAGTCGTTGGATGGATCAAGCCACACTTCGGAGCCTACGATGAGTACATGCACATCCAGCTGGACGATACCGAAGCAGTGAGAGATGCTTCAAGAATCCAATGGTTAGAAACGACGAGGATATGCATATCAATAATTGCGGTCATGGTTGACCGGTTGTTGTATTGCTTTGTCGACCCTGTTATCTCTGGAAACCCGCGGGCGTGGCGCCAGGAGCAAGAGAACGTTGAATACCTGCTATCCCTACTTCCCAGGCAAGTCTCAGCTCTTCTAAATGTAATGGATGGAGTAATTTACCTCTATATTATTCAGGATCCTTGATTCCTACCGAGAACAGCAGTCAACGGTCATGACGCGACTCGCGAGCCAGCATCGCTCTTCTGCAAACATGGGATCCTCAACTCCAGTTGTCTTGCCTGGTTCCTATCCCTTCCCCCTAACATTCGCAGCGACTTCCTCCTCAACTTCTTCTCGTCAACCCACCACGCCAGCTTCTGAGAAACCGAAGCCTCTCCATATCGGCCTGGCAGATACCGCAATGACCATACTGGTTCTCATTCTGTCCGCATCCAATAAAAACCTCGCCAATTTCCTTGAATCATATATCGACATCGAGGGCAAGGAGAACACAGCGCGCCTCCTACTGTCATTCTTTCAAGTTGCTATCTCGATCCTGAACAATGAGGCCTTCCCCGACAAATGGATGAACGTGAATATTCTCTGCCACAAAGTCATGCTCAAGATATTTGACCCGATTGCGTTTACTCTACTCCGCGACTTTATCCCTCACCAAGAACACTCGAGCGGCGACGAGTTTAATGTCAAGCTATGGCGTGACGCGTTGTCGACGCTCTTGAAGCTCCTTGCGAGCGACCAGCTAGTAATCGAGGAGTTTAGCCCTCAGGTAACGCTTCCACATTCAGCTGTCAATACGAGTGACTGAAGATTTAATCGGACAGAAACGCAGGGCGGTGTGGCGTCTCGCAAACGATGTGCGAGGAGAAGGTGCTGCCATCTTACTGCGGTTGTGGGAAGCTATTGGTTGGTCACAAGCACAATCGGCCCAGGCCGGTGCGGTCACTCGATACGGTGTAAGTTTCCATCCCCAGGCACGCAAAAGTTCTTTCACCTAACAGTCGGCCTTTCTCATTCAGGGCTATCAAATTGCCCTGGTATCACTTGTGGAACAAGTGCTCAATCTTTGTCTCAGCCATCATGACCAGCTTCGAAGTAACGCCGTCCAAATCCTCTACAGCATGATTGTTTCGGAGTATCACCAACACGGAAGCTTCTCCCAGATAGAAACCGAGCTAATCAACAAACTCGACAAACTCTTCATGTCTGATGTCCGCGGGGACGACATTTCACGAGCATTCTTCGTCAGCCAGCTGCGGTCTTTGTTTGACTCGTCGTCTCTCGACGGTCAACTGAAGGAGCGTGTTGGAGAGTTCTTGGACCTTGTGGACCTCTTCTTGGAGCTTCTCCTTAGCGTACGAGGGCTGCCAGAAGGGGAGGAATATCAAGACGATCGCGTCATTGCCACCCTCCGCTTGATGAATTTCATTCGCCGCATTGGTAGAGACGAGATGTACATCAAATACGTCCATCAACTCGTTAACGTAAGTCGCGTTCCGAGGCCCGCCAAACGTTGTTGACATTCTCTATTCAGATGCATTTGCAAGGCCACAACTACGTAGAGGCGGCGTTGACGTTGAAGCTTCACGCCGATCTCCACGAATGGGACCTCAATTCATTCGTCGACCCAATGCCTGAGCTAGATTTGCCGCGGCAATCACAATTTGTTCGCAAGGAGACCTTATGCTTATTGATTCTCGATTACCTGGGTAAGCCCAAGTTCGGCGATATTCCAAACTCTTATTTAGCTCTCTTGAACAGGAAAAGGTAAAGCATGGGAAAGCGCCGTAGAGATTTGCAAAGAGCTTGGATTCCAGCATTCGGAGGTCACATTCAATTAGTAGGTGCCACTACCTCCTATTGGAGCGACCAGCTACTGACCTTTGCCAACAGCCAACGCCTTTCGGAGATCCTCGGACATCAAGCCATGCTGCTTGAACACATTGTGACCGATCAAAGATACTACTCGGAATACTTCCGGGTTGCCTTCTACGGCAATTTCCCAGCGGCCATTCGGGATAAGCACTTCATCGTGGGTGGTGCCTTTCCCTGTATGCTTGAGTTGTTAATAACCACACCGTACAGTACCGGGGCTACGAATGGGAGAAACTAGGAGCATTTTGCGAACGTATGTTGAACAAGCATCCAGAAGCCCGGCTTCTCAAGAACGCAGGGGAACCATCGGAGGAGATTCGCAGCAGCCAATTCCAGTACATTCAATGCATGTCTGTGACGCCAGAGCCAGACCGGACCCTCTCCATTTTCACAAACCCTGATGTTCCGGAATCGGTTCGGAAGTACTACGAGCATAGGTCAGTTAGCACCAACGAGTGGCCGCAGCACCTGACTAACAAATCTTGAGCCAGCGCTATCAACTTATTCAGCTCTACGCGCCAAGTAGCTCCTCACTCACAGGCTGGTTTCCGCGATACCTGGATCGAAAAGACTTTCTACACAACTGAGGAGACGTTCCCAACCGTGCTTCGGCGATCAGAAATTGTCTCAGTTCAAGTGGTCGAGACGTCCCCAATTGAGAACGCGATCCAAGATGTCGAGGCAAGAACCCGGGAGCTACACATGCTAGAGCGCAAATACAAGACCCTGGCTCAGACGGAAAGAGTGATTTCAACAAACCCGCTCACGGCTGCCCTGAACAATGCAGTGGACTCACCCGACGACAGCGGCGTGCTATTGTATCGTCAGGCATTCTTGTCACCCGATTATTTGACAGAACATCCGGATCAAGTCGATGCTATGCATAAACTCAGCGTGGTTATTGAGGATCATGTAAGTTAGGATCGCAAGGTCTAACGCTCTAGCTTACATCTGGCCTTCCTGTTAGGTTCGAGTGATTCGTCGGTGCATCGCCCTACACGGTGCTCTCTGTTCCCCGGAAATGCGCACCTTCCACGGAGTTCTGGATCGATTCTTCCAAAAGAATTTTGCGGGCGAGATTGATAAGCTGAACATGGTGGACGAGCCACTTGATGAAGCACCATCGTCCCCGTCACGAAACCCGACCGGATTATATACTCCGCCCCCAGTAGGCTGGGAGGAAGTGTCTCCGACTTCGGGAGCGGTTTCCCCACAATCTTCACCCTTCAGCATAAACGGGTATCAGCAATTCACTCCGCCTGAAAACCACCGTGCTTCATTGCGGCCCATGATGATGCGTGACCCTGGCACAGCAGAATACCCCAGACGCAATCAGACACCACTTCAACGGAATCTCGCCTATTTGGCACGACACGGCCTCGGCCCTCTCCCCTCATCTTCTACAGGTGGAGCAGAGCGATCTACGCTTGCTAGTGAGCCTCGCTCGGATTCTCCGGATGGAGTGAGCAACACGGGCCACTTTGTCAACGTCGGGTATCCAAATGGACGAGACAGTCTAAGCACAATCAATGGGAGGCGCGCCACCGGAGGGAGTCTCTCTCGAAAATTAGGAAGCATTGTCAGAAGAGGTTCGAAGTAGGGTCAGATCGGATAACATTATTCGCTTTTGTGATTCGCGGACACCAGGCTCTCGGGTTCTGCTGTATATCGCTATTTGTAATGTACTTAGAGTCTATTACTTCTTCGATTGATTTGCAGCCTCTGTTAGAATTGGTGATTTTTATTGCGGTTCCGTGACGGAGGTAAGACTGCAAGCCCCACGCACCTCGACGCGTAGCATCCTCCAGAAGGTTTGTATCGACTGCCGAAGCCGGGAGCTGCACGTAGCGTACTACCGATCCACGAATGAAGCAGTTCTTCACGGCCATCTAAAACCGCGCAATCGATCAGCGACAGGGTTCTCCGCCACCATAAACATGTACCATATGAGGATGCCGAGCCTCGTCCATAACCTTGATTGCATCTAAGCGAATATTCAGGAACCTCTCGAAACATGTTACGTTAGACGAGGCTTAACTGGAAGTTGCGAAACTCACTCACTGGTCGACGGACTTTAGGGTACCTGTGATACACAAGTCATTCTTAAGTTCGACAACGACTTCTTGATCAGTTAAAGTCTTGAATACTGAGAAAATGAGCTGTATAGTGAATTAGAACCTCCCTAATGCGTGCTACCCTCTCACCCACTCACCATTATGAGAAGGTGCGGAAAAAGGTGTGGGCTGCTGTGGATTTTGCTGTAGTCACACACGGAGACCTTATGGCGCAACAACACAAGCCTTGGTCAACCCTTGAAGGCGTTATATCCGACAGGACAACACGTTCTCAGGACTACGTAAAGTAAGTATTTTATATGAAAGTTTTAAGGTCGAAAAACTAGAAATCGGTAGATATCTGGATCTGACCTTGCAATGCTATCAATTCGCGACAAGAAACCTCCTGGGGAAGCGCTTAGCAGTACCATGATGGTATGGGCTTCGGCTTGGTTTCTGCCCTCTTCAATTTCCAAACCTCATCTTCTGCCTCAGCTCGCCTTGCTCTCTCATCTCGTAACGCGTTCTCCAGTCGCTGTTTGTCCTCCTCCGCCACCTGCAACTCTCTCTCTAGACAACGCGCTTTGCTTTTCTCTTGGGAAAGATATTCTTCTGCCTTGCGTTTCGAACCGCGTTCGGTCCTAATATCCTCGCTAATAGCAGACAAGCTTGAACGAAGGGATGTGACTTGCATACGAAGGGCCTGCATCTCAAACGGACGAGAGCGGGGCTGGGTTGGTATGGGATCCACGGGCTTTGGCTTGCTCGTACTGGAGTTCTGGCTGGATGGGACGATGCTGTACCCGTCGCTGTCGACGTCTTGGGGTGGGATAAGCTGATCTGGAGGCGCCGGGACAGATAGGCTTCCAAGGAGATCTGGCGGTGGTGATCATCAATCACGAGCATGTATGGCGAGGGCCTTGCCGCCAAACACGTACTCATTCGAATGAAATTCAGCGAGGCGGGGGGTTCCTCCGCCTCTTCTGCGCAATTGATATATGTCGAAGAAGCTAGCATAAGCTGATGTTGATCCGCGGCTCTGACTGTTCTGGCCTGGCGGGCCTTGCACGTAGCGAGTGCCAGGTATACCGGTCTCAACGGAGGGACGCTCAGCCCTGAAGCTTTTCGCTGGCTGCAGTCTGTTAATAGAAATTTCCTTATCAATATATCGCCCCTTCACAACGTATCGTCCACTTGACTTACAAGACACGCACTCGCGCCCTACGAGATCCGCCAAATCCCACATGGCCTTGCTTCCGTACTCCGTGATAAGCAGGCAAGCCTTGCGATGAGCGTCGAGAGCATCTTCTTTGTACGCCTCTTGGATCACCTGAACGACGTGTCTCTCAACTTCTTGAGAGAGACCGAAGATATGGCGAGGCTCTTCGGATAGTAATGCTCGTCGAACCGGACTTGACATGGCCGGGGTTTGTAACAGTGAAGGCAGGCTGGATAGAGCAGGTGCTTGCGTCGGAGATGGCGGTTCGACATTGTGAGTGTGTGTAGGCGGGGATTGTGGTCGCGTATTACTTGCTCCTGGTCGAGTTTGGCTGTTGCGGCTCTGCTTCGAAGGACACGAGCCGGGAAGCTGGTCATGTCCTCGCGTTTGATCTAGGGCTTTAGATGGGCGATGTCCCAAAACTACCGGTTCATCTTCCTCCTCCATTTTAATGACGGGATGGAACGAAGCGGCAGGCAGACTGCGAGGTTGAGCATCACTCGACGCTGGGGTCATCGGAATCAAACGCGGGCTACTATTTGACTTTCCTCTAGCGACTTTGGAGGGCTTTTCGTTCGTCTCTTTCATGGAGGTTGCCGTTGCCTGTTGAGCCGAAACATGCGATTTGCGCCTATGATGGCCAGAGTGATTGGCAGGCGTCGGGGACCTGCCTCTCCGTGGCCGCTCACTTCGCCGGGAGGGCGACTCATGACGATGAGGCGAGCCATCTCCCTTGCGCTTTTTGTGTGTGGATGATGAAGCTTCTTCTCTGGCACGACTCCGATGGCTGACCCTCTCCTTCTCTCTCCTGTCGAACCCCCTGGGGCTCCTCTCCCTGCTTCTCCGTCGAGGGTTAGGGTATTTGGAGAAGTCATAATCAAAATCCACAAAGTCGTGCGGCTTCTCGGGTTTAGAACGTCCGGAATCTTTAGGCTCGTCGCGTGGTGGTAGCCGGCGTTTGCTTTCTGGAAACGCCCTCCTTGAGTTGGAACGAGGTACCGGTGATACCCTTGATTCTCGGTCGTCATCTCGGCGTATCCGATCATTTTGTGCTCCGGGCTCTTTGATACGAGCCGGGTGCAGCGTTGGGTCGGAGTATGGTGCTGGGCGTCCACTTCGTTGGTTGATCCCACCCTTGGCGGAATTTTGAATGCGGCATCCTCCAGCGTCAAAGCTAGAGTCTTGAAGTCGTTTGCTCCAGCTTTCCGACATATCTTTGAGACGTGCTTGAAGGTCTGGGCTCCTTCGGATATGTTCTACGGTTACCGCCTTGTAAGATCCAACGGCCGCATCTACTGCATCGGCGTCTCTGTAGACGACGAATGCATGCTCTTTACCAGAGGCAGAGGTCCAAAGATGTATTCTCTCACTGTTTAGAGAAGTTGGAAAAGGTCGGCCTTCAGCTATCAACGGTCCTAGTTCGGGCGAAATTAAACGTCGCACGTACATCCATCCGAACCGACGCAATCCAGCCTGCAGAGCAGTAGGATTAATGGGTGCTTGAAAACCCTTGACGTGAACTGTTCTTTCCGTTAAAGACATCATAAAAGTTGCGGGTGGGTAGCAATTTAAGATGGCTTGGGGCTAAGACGAAGCGGGCCCTCAAAAAGTCGTTTATGGTGGCTCGTGGCCCTTCGCAAATACTCGGACACTGCACTGACACCCGCCACACGCATCTCTTTTCTTCAAAACGGCAAAGCCAGTAGACGCAAATACTGTAAGTGTGAACAAAAGGCTACACGAAGTATGTAGAGTAATAAACAACGAAAGTGCGTTTCATTTATTCCAATGGCTACCGCCGTGCCCATTGGGAAATTGCGATTGGAACCCTGCTCCGTAGGGTTGCGGCAAGGGTGACTGCTGTTGGAGCTATAACAAGTAAATGGCATGTCAGAAACATTCGATCGCGCCCTGGGAGAGAAAACACGGTTACCGTCTGCGTGTTCGGATCACCGAACCAGTCCATCAAGTCTCCCTGCACACTTGGCTCACTGGTGACTGGAGTCGTTGCCGGGACAGCAGGGGCGCGGTACCCGTTCGTCGCGATGAAACTATTTGGAGTTGGCACGACGGGGGACATCCGACCGGTGGTTGGGCCACCAGTTGTAGTGCCTAAGGAGGACCTCCTCCCCAAGTCCCCACCCAGAGATGAGGAGGTAATTTTGGTCGCATTCTGAGCTTGGAGCTGCCTGAGCCTTGCGATCCCATCCAGTGGCGACTCTGTCTTTATCATGTCTGGGCGGATGTGTGTGTAGCTGTTCGTGGATGATGATGGTCGGGAAGAAATGGAGGAGGACGATAATGGTGTCGGTTTTGAGCCGGTGCCAGCTTTCGGAGTCAGTTTTGAGGAAGTAGTAGACATGGACGGTTTGGCGGGCGTAGCGGACTTGGAAGCTTGCGAGCTGCCTCCTGACTTCGAGGAAGAACCGCGAGTGCCAACTTGCCGAGTGTTCGGATGCCTGCTCATCTTCGTGACGGGCGACCCGCGATACTCATCGTCATCGTCGTCGTCGTCCGCCGTATTCTTCCGCTTGTTGCCCCGGGCATAGGCAACTGGAAGGCTGCTGCCACTGTAAACGGGGCCAAAAATACAGTCAGCCTGGTATATCTTTTGACTTCCCGCCAAGTGAACAGGACTTACAGTTGGGCTTCAATAGTCTCGTAAGCGCTCTTAATAACTCTGTTGTTCGCTCGCAGGTCCACGTGGTCCTTCTTCAACGTCGCGCGGAAGCTCGCGATGAGTTCTCCCAGCTTCTCCGTGTTCGCGTTCGGATTCATGCTGATTAACATGGCAGTCATCACGAACTCTACGGGTGCAATGGCCCTCTTCTCGTTAAGCGGGCCGACCTGCACGAGCTTCTCGAAGACGTCTCGGACTTGCTTCTTGAAGCTCTCGGACGGAGGGTCCGTCCGTTGGAGCCATTTGTCAAGACTCTGAGTAGCAAAGTTGCACCGTTCGGGTAAGCTATAGAGGCCCATGATTATCTGCGCGGCGTATTGGAAGTCCCTGGCTCGAGAAATGTCAAGAGACCAGTATTGCCACATGGCGCTGTCGGAGCCCAAGTATTCCTGCTTGATTGTCGTCGCGAACATAGCCCAAGGCCCAACGTGGGCCGCCATGCGTTCGGCAGGTTGCAATGGCATGCCAAGTTGCTGGATAATGGATCTTACTTGATTAACGTGGAAGCAAACGTGTCCGGACCGCATGGACTTACAACTCTCTGAAAAATAGACGACCCAGTCAATACACCACGAGAAATCATACGCTAGCTATGGGTGTTCTTACTGACCTGGAAGATTTCCCGTTCCCACATTTCGTCGAGGTCAAAATACCTAGTGACGTCCAGGAGGTCAGCCTCTTGGTGATAAAACTGCGGCCGGTCACAGTGGAAGTCTCACTCGACGCAAACCAACTGTTTCTGCTTGAAAGAGCTGATCAACCAATCAGGAAGAAGATTTCTCTTCCCGGTTCCGGGTTTGAACCAATGCTTTTTCTTGTCATCACTGGAGAAGGAAGAGCGATGGTTATTGAGGATTGCCGTCTATGAAGCTTCAGCGCACGTGGCACGTACGCGTCTATGTGTCTTGACGACGAAACACCGCGACTTGATCAGTATTGACCAAAGATGGCACCGCAAAATACGATCTTACGGTATTATTCCGTCCATGAACCGCTGGAGAGAAGTAAGCCGCTGTTTCCCGTCAATGCATACCCTCCTCTCATACCCGTCCTGGTCCTCAAGAACCCCTATACAGCCAAGCAAGAAGAAACGTAAGACGAAAATGCCACGTATTCCACTTGACCAAGGACCAGCTGACTTACTGAAGATGATAGGAGGGATATAAAAGTTTCTCTGTCGAAGGAACGAATACCCCGAATATCGCCGTCAACGAGCGCCCTGGAGGCTCAGATGCCAATGGGTCTTACGAGGATGGAATCAATCAATTTGGTCTGCTTCGCATCTGGCCATACTACGTCTCGTTGATATCTGCGCAATACAGGCAGGGGAAATTAAGCATTGGTTCGGAATTCCATCCACGATGAACCGAAAAAAAAACACCCATCACAGTAACAAAACTCACTCGGGTTCCAGCTCAATTCCTCCATTCTGAATCCATTCGTACAACGACCAAGCGGAGTAAGTGCTGGTCTTTGGTGGGCGGAGGACGTTCCTAGGTTTATACCCGGGTCTTGCGGCAGTGGTTTTCTTGCTACTCGAGGGACCGGGGGCGTACTCCTCGCTCAAGTCGGTAAGATCGCTGTCGTATTCCATGTTGACTTAAATGACAATAACTCGGTGTGGAGATTCGGGGCGACGCTAGCGGTTCGCGGGTGACTGTGGTTCAGGTGCTCCGATCGGAATTGGCCCTAGTTGTTCAAATACCCGGATGGCGAGGTGGCCGGAAGCGGGATGAACCTGGGAGGGGCAGAGGTCGCTTGTCTCGCTGCTTTGTGGTTTATGTGCTGACCGACTGAAGGGGGGTTGACGATAGTCAATTGACCTGTGGCAAAAGAGGGAAGCGCTGTACAGCCCAACCGAATGGAGAACCCGAAAAGAAAAAACGCCCCGTACCTAGATAACGCGATATCGCTTCCCGTAGAGAGATAATTCTCTGGCTCCAATCTATCCCGGATGGAGCTTTCGGTTTAGAACGTCTTGAGAGGGGTGCCTCGAGGCGCACAGGCCCTTTTTGCGCTGCCGGGCGTACTTGTGTCGAGGGAAACGAGGTTTGGTTGCGGACTGGACCTTGAGAGAGGTGCGGTGACAACTTACACCAAGCACACGTAAACAAATCGCAGGCACTTGTGTCAGGTTTCAGCGAAAAGTTCCATATCAAAGGATGAATTATTATAACAGTCCAAATGGAGATATCGCTAGAACAAATAAAATATGGTTCTATAGATCAAACCTCCAAATTCCGATAGATTCAGTTTCCCGGTCTACCGAGACAACTCTCCTCTCGTCAAATGCCACATCCGCCAGCTTACCCGCCAACATCTCCGTAACTTCAACACCTTCTTCCAGAGAAGAATGATAACTCCAAGGGTCGACCTCTACATCCCATCCGGCCTCCAAATCCCAAACTTTCAACCTCCCATCCGTTCCAACACTGACGCACCTCCCGTCAGCTACCTTCATAGCTGCGATCCCGCCAGGGTGCCCTTCCAACGTTCGTACATACGACAGGCGGAGCTCTCCGCGATGGTGCAGTCGGTAGACTTGCAACGTATTGTCGCCTTTACCCGCAGCGGCGACGAGGAACTTGCCATCGGTCTCGACGACGTCCACGGAGCCCATTTTCCGAGCCCATTCGGCTTCCATTTCCGCTCGTTCGTCGTCGGATATCCATCCGTGTGCCGCTACCAAGGATTTGGACTTGCGCGAGCCCGTGATGGTGGTGGTTGAGCTGTCGAGTCGGCCTATGCTGGTTCTCGAGAGCGTGAGTTCCGACGCTGAGGGCAACCAGTGCGAAGGGTAGATTGGGGAGCAGTAGACGAGTAAGAGCTTCCACGTCTCTCCATCTGCGCCAAGGGATGACGTAGACGAAAGAGACATGGATAATGGAGGGAAGGATGAATAGGAGCGGTACGTGTGGATCGGGTGCGCGGACGATTGGCCAGGCGTGGCCACATCCCAAATGGAAAGGTCAAGCTCCTCGCTCAACGTTATCAGCAGAGGATGACGATATACCGCATGATGAACGGCCGCCGGGTGACCGGATCTCGACCTCTGCGGTCGCAGACATCGGAACGTTTCCGCGGCGCGAGAAGGGTGGGCTGGCGGGACCGAGAAAATGGAGAATCGGCCGTTGGAGTGAAAACAGGCGACGTGCACGTCAGCGTTGCGACTTGCGTGGGATACGCTGGACGGGGAGTGATCGAGGGCGAGGCAGGTGATCGTTTCTGAACATGGGATACGGAAAGCGGCGTGCCCAGGACTTTGAACGACCAACGCGTAACCAAACTGGCTCGAGTCCGAGGCGTGGATAAGGACTTCTCCAGCCAGGATGAGGCGTGAAGTGCGACATGACGTCGGCACGCTGGGCGAAGTTGGCCCCAAAGTGGCGAAAGGCCCGGTGTACGGCAGTCTTTCGTATGAACACCGGCCTAAGCAGAGAGGAAATAAATTTAAGGTTATATTGATCCAGTTAACCGTGAAGCGTACTGACCAATTCTCCAATTGCGGCTTACCCTGCATTCAATCCCAGACGGAATAAACTCGAGAGGCTGAGCCCTTTCTTGCAGCTGTGAGAAGACGAGCTTATTCACCTGTACATCCACTTGAACGGATAGTAGTAAATCTGATTGTCGGCCAACGCGAGTCGGGCAGGCAACGGCTTGATTTCCCTCCCTCCACCAGGCGCAGTCTCGGACACCCAACGAGACGAAAAGCCCCGAGCTCCCCTCAGACGTTGGCTGGGGTGATCATTGAGGAACAACCATTTCCAAAGAGTATTATCGCTGGCTAGCCTTGCCCAATGCGAGTCTACGGTCTGTATGTTGCATAATTCTCTGTAGTCGAGATAAGCAAAAATGTGGAGGACTATTTCGTCTGAGAAGCAGGTGTTGAAGTTGAGAGGAGAGTTGGAGTAATAAGAAGGATGTGGATGGCTAGTTCGATTCCGCTTTGCAGAGGGACCCTCCTGAACGTCGTTGGGTGTTCTGCTACGCTTGTGAGCCATGAGAGGCTCAGGAGGTGGAGGGAGCCGCCGGTCCGAACACTAATTTACACTGCACGATCGACGTGAGAGCGCCGGAAACAAATACAAATTACCGGATGCATCATCATGGACGCAGATCCTTCCTCTCCCATGCCTTCCCCTTCGAGAAGGAAGTACTTGGAAAGAACGCGTCGAGGGGAAAATCGCAAAAGTCGGGGTTATTGTAGCCCGGTTTGGGCATTGTGAAGGAGGACCCGGCCCGACCGCGCTGGCAAGCCCCAAATTGGGCTGAGATCGCCGTTGCCATCTGTGACAAAGTCACCGTTGCTGGCGAACAGGGTGTTCTTGGCAATTTCTCGCAGCAAGAAAAGGGTTCAGAGTCGACGATCCCTTCGTAAGTTCTGCGGAGCTTTTGCACGACCGACCACGCTGCAACACTCTTGGGGGTGGGGGGATGCCAACCGACCAACGCCCGGATGCGCAGCAACGTTCATGCAGATTACCTCGAGAGCGACGGATTAACTTTCTTTCTTGGAGCACAATACACTTGGGATTTTGCTCGTCGCTTTCACACATGCCCGGGCCAGCCCAGTGATGGGCTTCCCTTCAGCCATCGTACCCACACCTCCGCCAGTTAATATACCGCTCACTACCGGTCGCTCATCCTTTCTCTTCTCGCCTCCCTCCTTTGACCCCCCCTCTTACTACAACTATAATCCCGTTGTCTACACTGTCTTGCTAATTTTACACCTCGGATTGGATCGACGGCATTGAAAATGTACACCACCGACGCAAGCTCAACTACTTACCAAACGGTATACCCGTACTCCCAGGACGAGAGAACAGGAATGATAGTATGTCCATTTTGAGCCTATATCTATTAGGTTCATCGTCTAACGAGGCTTTTGCGACGTGCAGGCATTAACAATCATCGGCGGGATTTCTCTCCTCTCCATCGTCGGACTCCCCCTTGCCATGCTGGTTCGTGCCACCCCAATCCACGCCTCACCGCAATTCCAGTCCTCATGATTTCTTTTCAGACCGTAGCTCGCCTCAAGCCCTCGTCCAATAAACAATCCGCCACCTCACCTAGCTTCCTCCGCTCACAAATCGGAATTTACTTCCTTTGCCTGCTCATCTGCAATTTCGCCCAATCTCTCGCTGGACTCCTTTCCATCAAGTGGCTCACCTCAAACGCTGTCTTACCAGCAACCAGCATCTGCACGGCCCAGGGTGTGATGCATCAATTCGGCAACGTCGGAAGCGCCCTCTGGAGTTTGGCCATCGCAATGCACACGTTCTCTCTCCTCTTTTTAGGGGTCGGGCGGGTCAGCTCCTGGGCGTGCTTAAGCACCTTCGTTATCATCTGGTTCGTTACCGGCGGCATTGTGGCGATAGGCCCAGTCCTGGTGGAGGATCAGGATAAGGGCCCCTTCCACGGGCTTAGCGGACCCTGGTGCTGGATTACGGAGGAGTACACAGGTTCAAAGCTTGGCCTGGAATACTTTTGGGTGGGCGATGGCCAAAATCAGTCGCCTGCAGGTCTAGATTCTGACACCCTATTTCCCCAGATGTTCTTCTCAGCCATCATCAGCTTCATCCTCTATACACTCATCTTCGTACGTCTCCCTCCTCCTCATTCTCGAGCCCATTCTAACCCTGCAATCCCCCTCTCTCGCCATTAGCTCCGCCTCCGCGGCAACATCGTCCTCGAGGGCCGGTCCATGCGATTCCGATCGAGGACCAAGCCACGCATGTCGGACACCTGTGGCGGACATCAAGACACCGAGAGCTACGCTCTTAAAATCGCTAGGCGCATGCTCTGGTGCCCGGTTATTTATACCGCTATCGTCTTGCCGGTGGCAGTTTGCAGGTGGATCGAGTTCGGAGGTGGAGATGTCCCTTTGGCTGCGACTTTCGCCACAGATGGGATTTTCCTGCTGAGCGGTTCGTGGTTCACAACTCCTTCCAATTAATTTAACAGCTGGCTTACTCAGACTCGACCTCTTGCCTACAGGTGCCATCAACGTTGCTCTCTTCTCCACCACCCGCCAAATCACCTCCGCGCCCGACTCCTTACCGACTCACGTTGAGACCAAAAACATCTCCAAGCTCGTCATCAGCGCACCCCAACTCCCGCCACGCTGCCACGCGTCTCTCGAAAAAGTGCTTCAGCGACAACCCGACTCCCCTTCAACTGAAGAGGGCGGGTTCAGCGCCGCGCAGGAGAAGAAAATCAAAATAGGGAAACCCCTACACCGCACTTCAACCGAATCCGACTCTCAGCCACGCGATTCCTGTTCGTCGGAACCGACCAGGCCACCATCACTCCCCGTACTTGCTCCCCTTCCGCGCACACCACCTCCACATGCCTCCACCTTTTCACCGGTTGAGGGTAGGAACACCTATTCCTTCCGACCCTCTTCACCCAGCCTCCGCTCTGCCCCTTCGTTCCAATCAATAACACCCAGCGAAGTGGAAAATTCCCTTTCCGTTCCCGTGCACTTGCGCCCCATTCCAATAGTCATCACAACCCCGCCGTCGCCGTCACCGTCGATGCGAACTTATGCGACCGCCACGACGATTGACGTCTCACGGGATCATCGGGAGACGATGATGCCTACACTGTCCAGATTTTGAGCCGCTCCGTGATTCGGCTGGCCTTCACCTTCCTTCGTGTTGCATTCTCTATATGTAATATTACTCCCGCTCCCCTTCCATGCGTGTCCTTGCGTTCACTCTTCATCTTATGTACTCCCATTCTTGCCCATACGAGGCGTTTCATGTACAATTTCTGTGTTAGACATCAAAATGGAACTGAGTGCTTGACCATATCATCCTGTGTGTGACCTTGTGTGCTCATACACCATAAGTTTACGCGTCGCGATTCAAATCCATGTCATTAGATTATCGATACAAAGGACGGGGGGGGGGGGGGAAACCCTACCGGGTGGGGGGTTAAATAAAATGGGAAGTGGCGGCAAATTGGGGGCCGGGGGTTTAAAAGGGGGCGGGGCCCATATACCGCGGCCCCCCAATGGGGGGCGGGTGGGGG
>WSUI01000169.1:0-51118 GCA_019633595.1 Tulasnella sp. UAMH 9824 | reverse complement strand
AGGATCATCGAAGCGTAACCCGAGGAAATGCTAACCATTGGGCCGTATGGATGGGGCCATGGGTTGTTCCTAATAAATGTTCCGAATTAGCACGCTTTCTCCGGAGTTTCAGGTTTCAACGCACCAGTAGGCAGTAATAGCAGTGCCTGCAGCTACTGTACCAGTAAGTTGCTGTCCGGAGGGGAGTGCAGTGCCGTCGTCGTTGCAGGCGATAGTGGAAGCTGTGGCGTCTTGAATGGGATCACTAAAAGGTATCAAGGGTAATCGATCTTAGCATCATAATAAGGATATAGGCAAACAAAATGGGGGACTCACTATGTATCCCATTCGCGTTGGATGGTCACCTGACCGGTTGGGCTGTTGTATGGCTTGAAGCCCTGGTACCACTGACCGCCCCACGAGTACGAGAGAACACCTCCGTGAGCCAGAACATGACCGGCGGTAGCAAGAGTAACGGCGGCAGCGGAAAGCTTGAACATTTTTGAATGAGGCTCCTAGGAAATAAGGCAACTGATTAGGTGGCAGGACTGCGGACACGGGCGCGATCGTTTTATAACCTTGAGCGGAGGGATAAAATTAATGCCAGAAAAAAACTTGACGTTCCCCTAACTACGCCGGACATGCCAATGGGGATTATGACGAATATAGAGCAGGGATTCCCCGGCCGAACAGGATCTCACGAGGAGAACTGTGGGTAGTTTGAAATATATGAGGCATTGGCGATCACGTAGAAGGCCAAGAGCGAGCCGATTTGGCTTCTCTTGGCGGCTTCTCTCGATTGAGAACTTTGTCGGCGAAGAGGCGGGGGTTTCCTCGCGCGAATCATGTCTGTAGTCACCTGTAGGACCGGAGATCGGCAAATTTTCGTTTATGATAATCTATTTAAAAGCTCCGATGTCACAGTAGAAGAAGTCTTCGTCCCCCTTAACTACGTGCCGGACGGGAAAGAGTGCCCAAAGTTGTCAAGAAGCTGGATTGAGTACAGCGATCGCGGTTCAAATTCGGGAAGTGTCTTGGCCGGATCAGGTCAAGTGGCGGCAGCTGAAAGTGATCCATGTCTCGGCATCGTACTGTTGAGCCACTATCAGCAGAGATGTAGAGACCCGGAGACAAAGTGATGCCCGTTCATTAAGTCCTGGAGTCTTGGGTTGAGTGTGCTGGTCAACACCAGTCGAGTCTCTCACGGTTGATATTTAGTACCCTCATTTCAGCCTCATCGTTTATCCTCTGATCATGGTGCACACGCAAGCCGACGGGGAGCCTCACACTTGTTCTGGCCCTCCCCACGAGAAACCGCCCTTGCGAGGCGGGAGTTCAGCCCGGGTAACGACGGGTCTCGGAGGAAGAGAGGCGCGCTAGTTCGCCTGTAAATCGGTTTCATACCCGCCACAAAAAAAGAAAAAAAAATGGTGCACACGCAAATATATTTTGGTGACGGTTGCTACTTATGAGCCTTTTTGCTGGAAAGGTGTCGGGTGACGACTACGGGGGCAACCAAACCCGAGGTCGCTTTTCACCGGCGCTTTGTCCCCGACTTTGAACTTTGCTTGATCATGGTGGCAACGCCCAACCATGCTTTCTCCCAGTTGCATCATATAAAGCTTCTCCTGCAGAGGAGGAAGTTCCTCCTGTCACTATTATTCATCCAGGGCCCAGTCCCCGCTCTCTCGGCCTGTCAAGTTTGTCGCCGCAACTTGGGGCCTTCGCCCTGCACCTCGGTATCGTCAAGCTTACCAGAACCTTACTCCCTTTTCACCATCAGCGCCAGCCCACGCTACATTTTCCGGATATTCGATCAGTGTCTCCGACGATTCTAATACCTCTCCCCCATCCTTTCGTCGAGCCATTTCAATTCCTCCTGAGCCTGAGTCGACGACACCACACCCAACTCCGGTTTTCACCCGGCCGGGCCGACGGCGAAGCATATACGTGCCTTCGACAGTACGTCACTATCGAAGAAGTCGAAGATAAATCTCTTGGCGCCCGAATCATGTTATCTGATATTGATGCTGCTGTGAGGATGCTCGAAGAGAAGCATGGTCCGTCTCCTGTGTGGGGTCGACTTTTCGTCTGGTGTCTGAGTTGTTCTGTTGGCCTGTGTCTAACAGGAAGAAGTTCTTGATCGCGTTCAACAAGGAGTTGAAGATCACGCCGTATATTTGATGGACGCTATCTCCCTGCACCAGATCGTTTGGTCGATGTCACGGAGAACAGGGGTTTCGCTCAATACGCTCCAGACTTCATTTGTTCTCTGTTCATTAGTTCCCCACCCTGGGTTTTTTACCCGGATAGAGCAACGGCGCGAGCTACGGCTCTTTAACGCATCTGTTCGCTCCCTCAAGGATAACATCACGCCCTGGCCATATGCTGACGGTCGAATGCCAAAGCACTTCCCCAACCACCTTGCTAGTCTTATGAACATCAGAGAGCGGCAAGTCGACGGATTTCTCTTCGATTACGGCCAACACCAGAACGAAGAGCCTTTTGAATAGTCCGTTGCACCCTCTCGACTGGAGTCGGAGCGCCGTTTCCTGGCACTGTCATCGGTGTTGACATCCAAGCTGTCGTACCAACTACACCAACCCGCCCGCAAAGAGGCCTCTTCGAGCTACTCGCCTAAGTCCGACTGCTACTCGAGCAATCCCGCTTTACTTTTGAAACACAGCGGTTTACTTCTCTCGATTCTTGAACCTGCTCGTCCGAACCTTTAGTTTTATCCGTGAGGTCATTTCTTTCCGGCATACCCTTTTTCTCTTTGTCTACCTCGTTTTTGGTGGAGGGTTACATCTTTTGGCGCTATCACATTTGGTATTCATTAGGATGCGGGGGGAAACGACTCGTATCACCCGAGTGGATACTACATCGCTCTAATTATTCTTGAACTTCTGCGCTATTAGAGTCCAGATTGGTTACACGAGACAAGATCTAAGGTTGGTCCTATTCTTTGGTCGGTTGATCAGGCTTGGCTGTAGCGGGAGGCTCGGCTGGTACTGTTCCGACAGCTTTCTCGGGCTCTGACACTACAACTCCACTGTCTTCTCCCTTCGTCTCTTCTGGCTTGCCCTCATCCTTTTGCTCTTCTAATTTCGTCTCCGATCCTTTGACTTCCTCCGCCTTGGCTTCCTCCCCCTTCTCCTCTGCCTTCGCGTCCTCTGCCTTCACATCCCCCGCTTTCGCGTCCTGTTCCTTCGCGTCCTCCGCCTTGGCGTCCTCAGTCTTCGCGCCCTCCGCCTTGGCGTCCTCTACTTTGACCTCGTCCGTCTTAACCTCTGCTGCACTAACCTCAGGCCCCTTCTCTGCCGCCTTAGCCTCCTCTCCCTTCTGTTCCTCGGCCTTGGCTACTTCTTCCTTTTGCGCCTCGACCTTGGTCACTTCCTCTTTCTTCTTTTCCTCCTTAACCTCTTCTTCCTTCGTTTCCGCATTCTCGCTAGCAGGGGGGTTGGGAGCATCTTCTTTCTTCTCTTGGACAGTTTCCTGGTCTGGGAGAGGAGCTGGGGGCCCTGCAGCAGGTACCGCGTTGGCTTGGGCGAGCTCCTGCTCTTTCACGAGTTCAGCTTCCGTCTTCGCCTTGGGTTGCTCCTCTGGTGGAGCTGAACCTGCATCTGCTTCTAGGGCAGCAGGTTCCTCAGGCTTAGGACCGGGGACGTTCAATGCGACGGTCGTCGGAAGGGTGGAGGGACCCTCAAGAGTCACGCCGTCCACAATTTCGGTGTCATACAGCGTCGGCTCTTTAGCCTCCTTGGGTTTGACCTCTGCGCCTTCTGGTTCTGTAGCCTTTGCTTCGGCCGACGAGCCCTCCGTGGTCTCTGGTCCCTGCGCCGCTTGGGACGGGGTTACTGTGGCGGGATCTGCCCCTTGTTGGGTATCTGCCTCCGGGGCCGGGCTTGAAGGTTGCGTCTCGTCTTCATCATCCTCGTCCATCCTCTTCTGCTTCAACCGCGTCGAAGCCTTCCTGCCCGGAGTTCGCGGAACTAAGACCTCATCCTCTGTGAGAGCCTCGTCAGTGTCTTCGGCCGGGGTTGACGATGATGCAGGGAACTCCAAGCCGAAGGGAATATCTGGAAGGGTATCGCGTTGGGCTGGATATTCTTTGGATGTTGGGAAGTATAGGGGGGCGGTTTGTCTATAGACTTCGGTATCGGATCCGCTGAACGTGCAGAAAATTACACGGTTGATCTATGCTCGAGGGAGACGGGTTAGACGCGAAGAACTACTCTTTGAAGATCATGACATGGCGATTCACATACCTTCTTACCGTCCTCTGAGTCGAGAAACGCGCGAGTTGCGACCATAGCTTCCTTGGTCGCGGCGTCTATGGGGTATCCATACACTCCAGTCGATATGGAACAGAATGCCTACGGGAGGTAGGGAACGTCAGAACCCGGTAAATTTCTCTTCTCGACAGGCAGCCCGTGGCCGAAGGAAGCTGTGGCTCACTATAGTTTTCAGTTCCTTCTCAACAGCCAGTTTCAGACTGTTGGTGTAACAGCTCCTTAGCAACTCCGCTGCCTCCTTCTCCGTCCGATACTCGTCATAGACAGGGCCGACAGTGTGGATGATGTGAGTGCTAGGGCAAGAGAAGCGATTAAAATGTTGGTATGGACGTGGCGGTGCTTGTTCAGGGACTCACGCTGGGAGTCGGTAACCCCCAGTGATCTTGGCCTCCCCGACTTCGCAACCATCGAGTTTTCTGCCTGGGGAGATGAAGAGACTTAATCTCGGTATAAAGGCCTATGCGATTGTGAGCGAATCCTACATTCGGCGAGCAGTCCGCTCCCTGCAGCCCGATGGATAGCCCCGTCCACTGGTTGGACAAAGGGTTAGACAATTGGTGTACGGCCGAATGTTGATCCCCCTTGCACTCACCACCTCCGCCGCCTGTAGGAGAGATGCATCAATGTCAGCGAGACGATGGTGTTCCGAAAAGCAAGAAAAAAAAAGAGAGGGAGCATACCTAAAAGGCTTGAGTTGGCAGCGTTTACGATGGCATCCACCCTGAGTCGTGTGATATCGTACTTGCTGCCAGTGGAAGTGGAAACAGCGCATCAGAATGGATCATGAGCGCCTTCGCACCGACGACGCCTCGAGAAAGGTTAATCCCAGTCCTTACAGAACAGAAACCTTCTCCAAGACTTCCTCGTCCACGTTTTCCCATTCAGGCCTTTCGGCCTTCTCCAACGTGCCACTATCATAGTGCACGTTTAAAGCGGGTATCCTGCCCAAGTTGAGGATCGGTGGTGGTGGTGGACGTGCGTAGAATCCTCGCATTGATGATGGAGGTGCGAAAACGCTTTGGATTGACTTGGTAGCGGCTTTGACTGCAGCGGTGAGCTTTCCGGCTCTTATCTTCATGATTATCGCGCGCGGTTGGTATCAAAGGGAGATTGAGTGGTGTGATGCACAAGTGAGTGGCCGTGTTGCGTGCGAAACCTCTCACATCGCCTGCACGCCAAAGCTTTTTGCAAATTCCCCAACCTTTTTCCTTGACAAAGGCGGATGTAGGAAGCTGCTCTCATGGGGAAGCAGAACACGCAGCTATGTCAAATCTGCGAGAAGCAGCCTTTCAAATACAGCTGCCCAGCGTGTCGCGTGATCTAGTACGTCCTCAACTCGCATACGATTTTCCTCAGTTAAGCGAGTTGAAGCTGTTCGGTTCCTTGCTTCAAGGACCATAAAGGTGGGAGGGCAATACCATATTCACAACATATCGTGTCTCATCCTCTCTCGCTCATAAGCCAATTCCTGCCCTGGCGCAACGAAATCGGCGACCCCAAGTCAACCTGATGCGCCAAGACCCAGTACAGGAGAGGAACCTAAAGTCGAGGAGACGCCCGGATCCAGACTCGAGCCTGAAGGTACATTGGATGACATTTACTTACGTCCGTCGCCGTGCCTGGGGTCTTATATTGAATCCACAGGTCCCTCACTGCCCCAGCTTGAACCACCACTAGCTCCTCCCCAGGTGCTCAAACCTCTCACGTCCTTACGTTGGCCCTATGTTCCCGAAGCTCCTTCTTACCCCGACCCTCTTTCTCAAGACGAGGTGAAACCTCTTCAGCTGCCTCAATATGAGGCGATTGGTGAGCCTCAAATTAACCGTCCTTTTCAACGAAAATCGCTGACATCGACATTCCCAAACCAATAGCTACGTCGGTCAACGTGCGCGAGGTCCTCACCACGAATCCGCGCCTGAAAGACATCCTCCGGTCCATCGACGCTCTCCAAGGATCTGCTCGCGAGCAGGAGCTGGAGAAAATTCTGGGTGTCGCGGTGGATGGCTACAGAAGGCCCGTTGGCGGAGGAGACGAAGAGGATATGAAGGCATTGAGAGGATTGGCAGAGGCCGTGGAACAAGCTGTAAGAGGAGAGAAAGCTGAAGGGGACGTTCGGGGGTTAGACTGGGGTGATGAGGCTTGACGGCCGTCTTGGTTTGTATCCGCAGTGCCATTGTAGGTCGTACTATCTAAAACCATGCATACAATAGTGCGTGCAAGTGCTGGGTGATATACACATATGAGAGCCTATGGGGTTGGCCCGATTAGTGACAGACTACTGCGGACGAGGTGACCGATCTGGCTTACGTGGTGAATGAAACTAATGAGAATTTTTGGCAACCGTCAAGGTAGAAATGGCAGGACTATCTTCGTGCAAGATAGCGGGCCAGGAGGAAGTATCCAACGGCGACGATGAATATTGTGTTACGATGCGCTGCGTCACATGAAACATCGGAAGTGGGTAAGTAGTCGGCGGTTCTGAGCACGCAGATACAGATCCAAAAGCTTACTCCAGGCAAAGCGGAACATCTTGTAAATGAACCAAGTAATGACCCCTAAGCATCATTCGAGTACGGGTGAGCCACGAAAACGAAAAATGGATATCGGCACGAGGCACCGGGTAACTCACGCCATAAAAATCCGGCGAACCACGTCAACAGCGACGTAAGGATGTTTCCGACGACTGTCCCGACTATGACAATCCCAAGAATTCCGAGCCCGATGGCCCAGAGTTGCTCTTCGTCCATGTCCATTGGGGTGAGGGTGGACGTAAGGCCGGAATTGAGATTCGTCGGCAAATGGCCGCCAACCTCGTTTCAGGTACTGCTTGCCTTTGTTAGTTCCATCTCAGCTCTCCACGGTGTTCACGCCACTCGCAATTGCTCACATATCATCAAACCTTTCCTAGTTCGGGGAGTTAGAGCTACCATACGGGGGTGGTTTTGTTTTGAAGTCCCAATATCGGGAACAACTACATCTGGGAGACGTGGAAACCGCCCCTCGATCGAACTTGTTTGCCGACGAACGCTACTTCCTGTCGTCTCGCTCCATGCCACCCGCGTCACTCTGCGCCTTGATGGCTCCACTGCGGCTCCATGTTCGAACGGATCATCTCCGCCTGACAGGCCAAAACCAAAGATATGACGTCATGGAGTGGGAACCCTCAAATACCTTGTACGCTGCTAACACTTGTAGATCACCCCACTCGTCTCTGTTGCCCTCGACTCGCACATAAACCACCCACGTTTGTCAATAATGGGAGCCCTCGAAAACTTTCTTGGTGGTATCGGGAGCATTGTCTCCGGGTTCATAAACTCCATCGTCGCCCTCATCGACGGCACAATTCAAGTGATCCAAAACGTCATCTTCGCCTTCATCACTCTCTTCACCTCTCTTATTCACGCCGTATTTTCTTTATTCGGTAACTTCATTACGTTTATTTTGGGTAAGAAAGCCTTGCGACGAGCCAGCGTCATGTCCAAATGCTCACATTCCACTTACTGCTTTTAGGAAACATTACGATCCTCGTAATACTAGCAATCGGATGGTTTGCTTACACGCAATTCTTCGTCCAATCACCGCAGGGCAAGCGAACGGGAGCGAAGAAACGGGCGTAGGCGGTGAGGTGCTTCTGGGACGGATGAAAAGTGCTTTGCTTCGTGTTCTCTTGTAGTTTGGGTAATCACATAATGTAAACGACCTGCATGCAGTCCGATCAAAGATAACTGAGGGTTCTATTAACAAATACGACGGTCCAGCTGAGGGTACCGAGAACAGGGGGAGCCAAATCCAAACAATAAACGACATCAAATGTGACCTTAGAGGAAAAGTGAGGTGATCAGAAGATCAAGAAGCCCAACGTTCCACCAACGGATGGGAACTAATGAGGGAAATTTTTCCCGCCAAGGGAGAAAAAACATCTCAAAATATGGCGTTGATAATGCCACTTCCGACGGCCGCACCAGCACCGAACCCCACCCCGTTCACTAATAGTACACGACGGTTACTTCAATATGGAGCGTATCGATACACCCGACTCGTCGAACACATACCTAGCGCACCACCAAGCTGTCCACCAACCTTGCCGAACTTATTTTTCTTCTGCTCACCATTAGGGTCCTGCTGCTGCTGCTGCTGCTGCGGATACTGCTGGAACGGTGGACCCATCGTTCCAGGCGCCGGCTGAGTATTTTGTCCCATGTGGGCAGGTGGACCAGCCATCTGGCCTGGGTATCGTGGTTTCTCATAAAGTGTTGCCGTGGTACCGACTTGAGAACCCGGTGGGGTTCCACCGTCGGGAGCGGTAGAGAAGAGATGGGGATCGTAGGGTCTAGGTTAAACGCATTGTTCAGATCGTAAATAATTCAGAACAATGACCTACAACGCAATGAACTTACATCTTTTGTGCGTGGTTGCTTGGGAAGAGTCCAGTCCGCCCTCGGCAGATACCGGTCCACCAGTCTGTATTGGTCCTGGATTTGACAGAGAAAGGCGGGGCGTGGCTCGCTCGTTGGCGGTCGACCGCGACAAAAGCGAAAGATGCGTTCTGAGACTCACTCTTCTGAAATTTCAATGATATCGTTCTTCCTAAACATCAAGTCGTTGGGCTCCTGTTGGAAGTTGGATCCTATTATTAGCTCCAATGTGAGCGCACTGCCAGAGTGACACGACGCACGCTGTAGTCGACATTGTAATCCCACAACGCTCTACAGAACTCGGGCCGCTTGGGCGAGTTGATAGGAATGGGCGGCACTGCTCTCTTCAGTGCTGATGGGTCGACGGGAGATGCAGCACCGCTCGGAGTCGGTCCGCCGATGTGCTTCAGAGGGAAAGTCGGGGAAGGGCCCTGCACACCTCCTGGTGCGGGTGCAGCGAGTCCAGCTCCATTAGCAGCAGGCGTTGGCGTTTGCTGATAGCCTGGGTTTGCTACTGGCATGGACATTGCTGCTTGAGGCTGAATGCCTCCGTTGGGAAGTCGGCCGCGGATGATGGCCTCATCCTCCTTCGAAATAAAATTGTGCGAGGCTAAGAACGCAATATCCTGGACGATTCGGCTGGTAACAAAGTCGATGATCTCTGCGTTTGAGACCATGCGGGAAAAAGAAAAGAGTTATAGGGGACGAGTAAGGGGTTTGATTTGAGAACCAAGGGCGTGCACCTCAGCCCAAAGCGGAACGGCGATTTTATGTAAGAAAAGTAGAATGTTCGGTTTCGCGCCGTTCGGCAAGGGACTTCAACGACCTTCATAGCCGCGTCCCGTGCATCAGTCTTGCAAGGAAGTAGGAGGTAATGATGCAAAGACCACCGATTGCCACGGACTTTGCACGTCCTTCCGCTCTACCCACGGCCAATATTAGGTCAAGCCAGCAAAGATCTGCCGCTGCCGCCGACGTCAATTCCGAGGAATATCTGTCCCGACTGGAAGAAGAATGGAACCTAAAAATCGACGAGCAGGTCCTGATACTTGTGAATAATATGGTCGACCTGGTCGATCTCGCCAAGGTGAGAATGAGAACCTTGCGGTTTCCCCGGAACCAGAAAAACCGCCCATCCTGACAGAATCCCGCTGAACCCCAAGATCGGCAATAAAGACCAATTCCGCGTTTCACAAGAAGCGTTCCAGGCCGAGTTGAAAGCGGAATCGATGGTGAGTATGTTGCCTTGACACCGGTCGAAGGTTGCTTGATCGGGTTCAATTCTTCCAGGTTCACGCTGCTTCATCTCTCTTGTCCCTGACCCACTCGCTGAAGCTCATGCTTCTTCTGTCGGACGAGCGCGAGATAGCACAGCGCCGAGAAGAAGAGGTCAAAGCCTTGAGGCAGGAAATTGATGGGGCCAAAGCTCGGGCGATTGACCTGTGGAAAGAGCTCTCAGCTAGCGGGTCTTCCTCTTCCCTGGATTCGAACCATAACGCTTGAAACACTTTGAGTCCCTTTTGACCAAATTAACCTATAATGGTCGGCCCCCGTTGGGCATGCCCCGCACATCAAATATCGCCAGTTTACTCTCGCATCTCATCGCGAATACACATTCAACAATTTGCGAGAGCGCGGACCTCGCACAATATGATTACACGAACGAGCTAAACGCAATGGCCTGGTCGGACTCCGGCGAGCGATCATCGAGCCCAATCCTCCATGATCCTCATCCCTCGAGCACCGATGAACTCGCCTCTTCTCTTTCCGCTTCTCAGACCGCCGCTATGACCACCGTGCTCCCTGCCCATGTCTGTCATCGTAATGTACTTGTCAACAATGTCGTTCAGGATGTTCTGTGACTTTGTGAGCGTGGAGAGATACGTTGTGAGTAGGACGTCGGATTGTTCCTAAGTACGAGACGGGTTAGCGATGAGGTTAGAGAGATATGAGCCCTAAAGATAGCGTACATCTTCAAATTCGGACCGGAAGTACTTGTTCTCGCTTGCCGGCAATGAAGCTACCAGCGCAGCCAGCGCCCGCAGGATTTCATGGTCCTTCTGCGCAGTTCCTATAGTTTGGATGCCTCTCCGCAGTTAGCGCTTGCCATGACAAAAGCGGACGGCATTCGAACCTGCGACGCAATTGGAGACGTATTCGACTAACGTCAGGATTCGGTCGTGCAACATCTTGATGGCAGCTCGCTGCGTCTGGAGGTGCGATGACACTACGAAGTGCCCACAACTCGATCATAATCCTCAATTGAAAGAAGGACTGAAGGTTACTGACGCGTTCCGCTTTCCGCTCCACCTTTCGCGGTGGAATCGACAGCGATACGCTCCGCTTCGCCGGTTTCGATCTTGTACGGAGCTTCAATGTAGACGTTTCTCGACTTGCGGTCTCTAACGAACGTCGAGCGCCTGCTCAGAGAGAAGCGACAAGCTTTGGACAAGCGATCGACGTACCGAATCTCGACGGTGGGCTCGTACGCCTTGAACGGAAGCACACCGCTGTCCTTTTGCTGGTCCGTCGAGGTCGGCTGGAGGACGAGCAGGAGAGGAGTCGGGTGATAGCCGATGAGCTGCTCGTGGATTGAGATGTGCATCGCAGTTGGGTTGAGGGCGACGCTATACCACCCAATGAAGTCCAGCGAAGGGAACACTTGCTTGTCTGTTAGAGGCGGAAGACGATAGCGGTTAGCCTAGATTTGTGTAGGCCCCATCTCGAGCATCCACACACATTGTTCTTTCCTGGCGGCGAAGAAACCATGATCGACCTTGGGCATGGCAGCAGAGCTGGTTGACCCCGCTGCGTCGCTCATCGAAACGTCGACGGGCTCGTCCACCATCAGCTCGAACGAGTTTACAATTTCGATATCTCTTCCATTCTGGGTTCCCAACAGCGCACCGTAAGCTGGTGGGCGAGCAAGTCGGTTGCAGGGCAAAGGGAAATTGAGATCAGCATTTCTTCAAGGAGGTTGTCCAAAGAAGGGCGTAAGCGTACCAAAGGGAGCGTATTTCCTGGTCTGCAAGCGTAGACGCGTGAGGTGGCCCGAGATGTTGAGGATTGGGAGTGGGTGGCTGCACGTGCAAGGCGGCGTGACGGGCGACGCGTCGAGTTTCCGCGTTCAGGGTAACAGCCATAAGTTAATGATAACCAGATAGGCCAGACAAGCAATATCGGGCCGTTGAAGTTTGATTAATCCGAGTTTCAGCGAAACCAATCGGTTAGAATCCGCGTACATCGGGTGTGGTTAGGCGCGATCAGGGACTCGAGCCCGCACCACACATTCCAGCGAGACTCACAGGGAGATATTGAGCGACGACTTGGTCGATGATGGTAGTACCACTGGTGCTTCGTCCGTCTCCATTATTCAAATCCCTTGCAGCGTAATTGCGACCTAGACTGGGGTAAGTAAGGCGGGTAGAATGAGGGGTTAGGTAATAGGGACCGTGTGATCCCGAGTCAAATACGGCGACTTGCGGCGATCTCACGAGTCTCACAATCCGCAGCCTGCTTGGCAAGCCTCGCTCTCGCGGTGCTTGACGAAGGTAATCGAACGAAAGCCGCCCAACTGACCAAGCACGTCATCAATCAAGAGTCATCAAACTTTCAAAAGCACAGTTCATTAAGGGTTGAACTTCCCGCTTTCGACGCCGTCTTGTGTCTTGCGAACTTGATTCCTTGCTCGGTCCGCAGTGCAAGGCCCGCAGCCGATATCGCAGGCCACGTTCTTGACCTCCTCATCGCGAACGCCGACGATCTCGCCTGTGCGCAGTTATAGACGACTGCGAGGACACGGCGATCCGAAGAGTCAAGGATGATCCATGCAGTCATGATATGTCAGTACCCACCCCGTCCGCTCTCCTCGGCATGGGATGCTGAAAGCGTAATGTGCCGACCTACTTCCCCTTTTGATTTGCATGCCATAACCCTAAATGGGCTTACTGCGCTTCTGCGTTGTCTTGGCATATGACTATCATGGCCCTGCACGGCAAACTATACCGGTTCTACTCGGGAACAATAATGTAGTCAATACGGCAGGGGCGGTCCGCTTGACAAAGTTCTACACGCCCATCCCGCATTCTTTACGAACTTCATTACCGAAATCGATCTTCAAGCTCGTCTCCACCAGAGCTTCAGGGTTGTGCAACTTTCTGGACGCTCCAGAGCTGCAATTGAACTGGTGGGTACCCAAGAACTTCCGCACTCTCGCTTTCGGCATATTTCACGAGGGTTTTCCGGTGGAACCGCCGACCGGTTCGAGTGTGACGATCGCTCTCCCCTTTTTGTGTATTTTCGCGCGACCGACGAGTCGGCTTCTGCCGCTTACTCACTTGATATTGGCGATCTAGGGCTAAAAATGGCGTGGAAGGCGACGAGACACGCGTGGTTTACCGGTGTTATGCCACGCTCTACTTTGTGTTTGTGGTGTCATCGGAAGAAAGCGAGCTGGGGATTCTGGACTTGATTCAGGTGGGAGAGACATGAGATTGGGGCCGGCAATCGCTGTTCTTGGCACAGCATCCCTCATCGCGCTAGTGCCCAACGAGCTCATCACAACCCTTATATCCGCATAGGTATTTGTGGAAAGCTTAGACCGGGCGTTCGAGAACGTGTGCGAGCTTGATCTGGTCTTCCACTTCGACGAGGTGGGCGCCCGTGCGATGGATGGGGTCGCGGCATCGCGTTCCCGATGGCGGTGCGCGGATCTGACCTAAAGTCTGTTAACGCAGGTACACTATATTCTCTCCGAAGTTATCCAGGGTGGCCTGGTGCTCGAGACCAACGTGGAGGAGATCGCGGTTGCTGGTGAGTGCGCGGACGAAGGATTTCTGGGTTTTTACATGAATTGTTCCGGTTTCCCCGAGATGTCGGGCGGACCGTGGAGTGAGACATTGCAACCCCCTGCCGAGGCCTTTGAGCCCCCAAGTTGCCGTTCCGAGCGAATGCGTCAGCTGCCAATTTGGTGTGGGGGGCATAAAAGAGGAGCCTCGGTCTCATGCCCGAGCCTTTGGGACGCTGTGTCTGATTTATGCTTTGTATTGGGCATAGCGAAAGAAGCAAGCAAGGCAAGGAAGACGTCTTATGCATCCGCGCATCCATTGAGTTTGGGGAGCGTCGGCGGGGTCGGGAAGAACGTCGAGAGTTTGGCCAAAAACATGAACTTGAGTTGGTTCACGAGCGGTCTGCGTCGCTGATGACGACTGCGACGAGCGGCATACATCCATGTACTATCTCTGCGCTGCTTTTATTGTGCTTGCCATCGCCACTGCAGAGCGTGACGCCGAGTGACGCGTACAGCGTGAGGGAAATAAGCGCTAGGGTGCATGCATGTGGGTCGCGCGGAGCAAATCCCCGGCCGGCCGTGCGATATCGGCGGGCTGTGCAAGGCAACCAGGTTCCATCTTGAACCACGTATTCCCTCCCTCCTCTCTCCTCTCCAACTACAAACCCCCTCTCTCCCTCCCCCCTTCAAAGACTCAGACAACCATGACCACCACTTCCTCAGCTTTCGATTTCCTCCTCGGAGACCTCTCTGCCACTCCCGCTGACCATCAAAAGGTCAACAAGAAGGAGACAGTCAACGCTCTTGACTGGCTCTACCTCGACAACAGCACGGACGTCTCCGCACCACACCCAGACGCCTTCGAGCTTGAGTTGGAGAGCTCCCTCGCCGCTCTCGGTGGACTCGACTCGGCGGAATTGGCAGCTTTGCAAAGCATCACCACCACCGTCGACTCATTCAACCCCGCCGACTTTGGCCTCTTCACGCAGTACCGCAGCAGTGCCAACAACACATACTCTGCGTACTCCGGATACGACGGCGCTCCTAGCACCATCACCGCGAGCTCCGAAACCTTAAGCACCTACGGGTCCCAGTACGAGCCCTTCCAGCACAAATTACCGACTGGTTCCTCCGCTGCCCTCGACGCCGTCGCTGCGGTCAGCAACAGCGGAGCGCAGCACCATCTCACTTCCCATTCAGGCAATCTCGTCAACAACCTCGCCAATCCCCTGTCCTCTCTCTTCCCAGACATCGATCTCAACTTTACCGCATTTAACCTCGGTGCAGTCGCTGCGACTGCTGCTGCAGACTCCACTTCCAACAGCAGCATGCTCCCCCGCCTGACTCTCGATATCGACTCCACCAACACATCCGCTGCTGAGCCTCGCTCTCGATCTCGCGGATCCTCTTCAGCTTATGATTCCGCCTCTCCTCCATCGGCAGACCTCTACTACTCCCTCCCCCCCACCAGTGCTGGATCAAACGTCTCTCCATACATGGGCAGCGGACCAACCCATCCATCCCTCGCCGGCGGCCTTGCTGGTGTCCCGACCAGCACGGCGCCCGCCAACACCCTCGCCAAGACGGAGGTCAGCCGCGCGAACCCTGCCGCGGCGGACGTCGACCCCCGTCGCAAGTACCAATGCCCGACGTGCCCGAGAGGTAAGAGATAACGGCATCCCCGCGGCATTCCTATACCGTCGCTGACGTACCCTCCGTAGCCTTTGCTCGTGCCTTCAACCTCAAGACGCACATGGCCACCCACGACCCCAACCGCGTCAAGAACTTTGTCTGCCGTCACTCCGGCTGCGGTCGCTCCTTCAGCCGCAAGCACGACCTCGGTCGCCACTTGGTCTCTATTCATCAGGACACTAGCGTCATTGGTGGTGGCCCGTCTGCCGCGCCGACTTCGCCGAATGGCTCGTCCAACAAGCGCAGCAGCCCAACCATTGGCGTCGGTGCTGGTGACAAGCAGCGCGTCTGGTGCGACAACTGCGGTCGTGGCTGGTTGGCTGGCTCTCGCGACGCTTGCGATTGCGAGGACAAGGAGGAGTAAATCTCATCCTCTTCATAGACACAAAATATCTTCTGTTTCCAGTACGTCCCTCACCGCATACCCTCGCCCCGACCATCCTCCTGACATTCATGCTTCCCCTTGTTCAGTCTCAAACCGCCTCCGAAGAAAAGCATGTTTGTTGAGCCTAGCTCCTTCTGCTTTTCTTTTGTCAGACGACCACTGCCTCGCTCGCGCTTGCTTGCAATGCATTCTTGTATGGACGTTCACTTGCATCTGGTTTTGCGTTGCTTCTTTACACCTCTCAGCCTTTGCGATCGAGTTCTGGTCACCTTTTAATATCTCCTCTCGTCTGCTACTATTTGCGGAAAAGTCTTCTTTCTTTCTCTTTTCTATCTCCTCTCGTGAACGCTTCTCTGTCTTGTCTTGTTCGACTGTATGTTCGCTCCCTGCTTCGTCTCTCTCTCTGTCTAGTTTCCTCTTTCGCGTACCTTAATATGGCTGTCATTATGCCAAGTCAAACCCCTCGTAGTAATGAAATAGGAACTATTTATTCTCTCTCCAAACCCTTTTGAGCGGCTGTGTCCACATGCGTCGGACCCGGAAAGGGCCTTGAGCGTCGGGTGCCTTGTCACGGCGCTGGCACCGAAGTCGTCACCCAACAGATACCGGTAACTGCCTCTTATGATCTCTGTCAGGTCTTATGAAGTCCTTTACAGCTTGAGCTTGAGGAGCCGCCGGCGAGGATCCCATCTAGGTCCCCGAAAAGACGCTGGGACTTCAGGGTTTGCCGTTGACTTTTCGACCGTGCCAGCACCTGTGTCTCAATCATTACGCCCACCAGGAAAAATGGCGAACACGACGGCCAACCCACTGTGGCCACACTATGCAGCAGTTGCTGCTATCGCACTCGCTTTAGTCGCCGGGCTGTTTAGGTTTCTCGTTCTCGGTGAGTGAAAGAAACTCGGAAGTACTTCGCCTGCCTCGCGTTTTGGTCTGACGGGATTTCGTATCTTGGGGGGCCCGTTCTTTCTTCACTAGACGCACTCGATCCGTTAAAGTGCTCAGCACTGTTAACACAAGGTCAATGGTTAGATCCTAAACATAAGAATTGGCAGCCGGAAGGTACGAATGAGCCTTTGCTGGGGTACAGCGCAGCACGGCATAAGAGCGCTGACCTTTGGGACACGAACCTTTCTTTCTTTTCCGCAAAACGCAGGCTGCATGATGCATCCTTACAAACCCAAGGACGTGTCGACGTGCTTCCCCGGCAGGCGCATCGTCTTTGCTGGTGATTCGGTTACGCGTTCCTTGTTCTTCGCTTTCGCGCATGTGGCAGATTCGTCCCTACCACCAGAGCCACCCAAGGACGATTACCAGAAGAAGCACGCCGACCACAGCTTGCATTCCCCCGAGGGCGATATCAACTTTGAATTCTACTGGGACCCGTTCCTCAATTCGACGACAATCAAGGGCATGTTGAGCGGGAGCGGTACCCAGGCAGAGAAGCCCGCGTTGCTCGTCCTTGGGAGTGGGTTGTGGTACTTGAGGTACCCGCAGGACTCTGGAGGCCTTGCTGGATGGGAAGGAATGGTGGATCAGACGTTCGCCGCGATTCCGAATCGGTTACCCGGTCTGGCAGACCGCGTCGTGGTGCTGCCCGTAGAGGAACCGGTCATCTCGAAACTTTCCCCAGAACGAGCAGCCACGATCCATCTGGCCGACGTCGACGCCATGAACTCTGATCTCATGCATCGCGTTGCGAGGATGTCTCATAGCTCGTCCATCTGGGGCCCGACTCCATTGCCAACTTATCCTATCGCCATTCCGACCATCTTCAACGACATGTTATTGGAAGACGAGACCCAGGACGGTCTGCACTTCTCCAACTTCGTCTTATCCCAGCAAGCCAACTTGCTGTACAATTTCCGGTGCAACGAAGCCTTACCCAAGTATTATCCTTTCGACAAGACTTGCTGCAACAGCTATCCGCAAACCCCCTTCGTTCAGCTTTTCGTCCTTGTCTTGGTTCTCGCCCTTGGACCGTTCGTTCGCTTCGCGGGGCCATATCTTGGTGAGTTTACCCTATTCCTTACAAAGCCTTCTTGCACCATTGCTAACGTAGGCATTTTAGTTTCCTACAAACCCACCCTTGCCGGGTTCCTTCCTGGAAATGACTACCTGATCCCTCTTACAATCTTCGGAGCTGTTGTTGGCCTCAACTTTATGGCAGACCGTACCGCTATATGGATGAAAGAACAGAAGCAGTTTGACGTTTGGGTCTTCTCTGGACTTTGCATTCTCAGCTTGGTGGCAGGATTGGCTACCATGAAGGGCAAAGACAAGGATCTGGGTCTGCTCAACCGGGACCAAACGGACGAGTGGAAGGGATGGATGCAGCGTAAGCCATATTCGCGCCCTGACGACTTTAACAATACATTAACGAGCGCATTTTTTCGAAGTTGCTATCCTCATCTACCATTACTTGGGGGCCTCCAAGATCTCCGGAATTTACAACCCCATCCGTGTCCTGGTCGCATCCTACTTGTGGATGACTGGGTACGGACACTTCCACTTCTATTACAAGAAAGCCGACTACGGGATGCTCCGCATCGCTCAAGTGATGGTCCGCCTCAACACTCTCACCATCATCCTTGCATACGTGATGGACACCGACTACGTCTTCTACTACTTCGCCCCTCTCGTATCCCTCTGGTTCGCCATCATCTACGGAACGATGATCATCGGACACAAGTACAACGAACACGCAGGCTTCATGGTCGCCAAAATCCTCGGCTCCGCACTCGTCCTCACCTACGTCTTCAAGTCCCAATGGATTATCGAGTTCATCTTTGGGATCCTGAATCGCTTCTTCGCCATCCGTTGGGAAGCGCGGGAGTGGATGTTCCGCGTTACGCTCGACCTGTGGATTCCGTACGTTGGGATGTTGACGGCATTGGCGTACATCAAGGCCCAGCAATACAACCTTATGGACCACCCACGGTTCCCCGTGGCGTTGAAGACTGCGATCGGGGCGTCCGTAGTCGGCCTCGTGTGGTTCTTCTGGTTCGAGCTGCGGCAGCCCAACAAGTTCGTCTACAACGGCTGGCACCCGTACATCTCGTGGATACCCGTCCTCTCCTTCATCGTCCTCCGCAACTGCACCCCGTATCTCCGGTCCGTCAACTCCAAGGCGTTTGCCTTCATCGGGCGGTGCTCGCTGGAGACGTTCATCATGCAATACCACTTCTGGCTCGCCGCAGATACCAGAGGCATCCTTATGGTCTTGCCGTTGGGCACCGCCTGGAGGACGCTGAACATGATCGTTTCCACGATCGGTTTCATCTACGTCTGCCACCACGTTGCGGAGGCGACGGGATGGATCACGAACTGGGTCTGTGGAACGCCTCGCAAGCCGCCGCGCCTGCCAACTCCGGCGGTTCAAAGCACTCAAGCCGGTGGAAGAACGGAAGAAGCCATCCCGCTGCTCCCCGCTGATCAAAGCGGTGCTCCAAAGGCGAACGGCGCCGCCAAGACGGTCGTGTTCGACGCTGAAGCTGTCAACGGCGGCCCATCGGAACCCGGATCGGCATCTGGTACGAGCGGCCAAACAGTCGTTGCGCCCCGACCTAACGGAGACGTCGCTGGGCGGCCTCGCTGGCTGGAACGTCTTGCAGACCGACCAGGCTCACCGGGTCCCGGTTGGAGTCCGTACATCGCTACTCGTAACAGGGTCTTCGGCGCTTGGGAGGAAGCAGCAGCACAAAATCCGGGTCTGAACTTGACCGTTAAAGGCGCATGCATCTTGGTCGTGTTGTGGATCTTGAACCTGGTATGGCCGTCGTAAAGGTGGAAGCGGCACACTTTTGTTTGCTAGCCATTCATTTTAATGTAATTTATGCTTGGGATCGAGACGGACGTTATACAAAATCTCTCTATTCTTGTATCCCTCTATATATACACACTTAGTTTCTCTTGACCCCGCTATCGTTCCCCGTTCAAGTGTTCCCACCGACGTCTGCATAGCGTCCTAAGCCCCTTGGCCAACGGATCCTTTATCCGCGAGGAAATCCTCGAGGAATGCAACGATATCTTTGCGGTCTGCAGCCTCAGCAAGGGAAATGGCGGTTAGACCGTCTGGATCCTGTGGGCCAAGGATTGAGCATCAGAAAGGACTGGAGTTGGGGATAATATCAGAGCCCTAACCTTCACACCGATATTTGCTCCTCTATTGACGAGCAGCTTGACGATTTCGAGGTGACCACGGTCTGCAGCCAGCTGCAATGCAGTAAAACCCTGGGGCCGGGCTCAGTTCATCAGTTGTGTGGAGGAGAATCACCAACTCACATAGTCATCTTTGGCATCGAGGTCTATGGTAGCCCCTTCCTGGTTGAGAGTAGCTTCCACTTTATCGACTTCACCCGTCAAAACGAGGCTGTGAAGGGAGTTATCGGGCTCCGTAGCATCCTCAGGTGGACGGGCGATGGCAGACACGGAAACGCCCATTCCAACGCCATGTTGCCTTTCCGTCTCAGCAGGAGGGTGAGCCATGGCCGAGGCGGCAGCTTCACCTAAGGACTCTTTCCACCCGAATTGCCGTGCTATCTCAAGGTATCGGTCCTCTGCTTCTATGTCTGCCTTGCCCGTATACTTCGCCTCCATAGAGTCCCAGGCTTTCCACTTCGCCCGTCCACTCATATCGAAGACCGATGGACATGATGAGGTAGGCTTGTGCGCGACGGTTAAGTACTTATATAACCCGTAAAGCTGGGGTATGAGCAGCTCAGTTCAACCCACGCGCAGTCTCGAAGTCAGTACTCTCAAACCAACCTCCAATTTCACATCGTTGGACGCTTTTGATGCTTCGGGGGCAGAGGACATGTAGTCAGCAGCTGACTTGAACGCTGGTGAGCGACTGTCGAGTGAAGCCATGGTTGTGAGCTGAGGGGCGAAAGATAGTGGGTGACGTCAAAGTGTTGGCTCTTAAATCGCGTCCCACGGACTCCGGATCGGAAGACGACCGCACTCAGACACGAGAGACAAAGAAGAAGGAATGATTATATGGCCCTCAGTCCAATAATTTTGAAGCAACACAGTTCTATGAATATCCGAAGTGGCTGGTAGTAATGGATTGTGGTTTAGTGAACTGAGCCGGCCTTCTTCATGGCCTATGGGAGTGGGAAGTTCCGTGAGCTCTCTGAAGCAAACGGTGTACTGGGTTCCAAACTTACCTCGTAGAGGAGAGATCCAATCTTCGCGGGGCTGTCGCTGACAATAACACCCGCCTTCTCCAATGCGGCGACTTTGTCCTTGGCGGCACCCTTGCCACCAGCGATGATAGCACCGGCGTGACCCATGCGGCGGCCTGGAGGAGCAGTAGCACCAGCAATGAAACCGACGACAGGCTTGGGCTTCGCGCGGGTGGCGTTGTGCTTCAACAAGTACTCGGCAGCATCTTCCTCCATGGAACCTCCGATCTCACCAATGACGACCAAGCCTTCGGTCTTGGGGTCATCGAGGAGGAGCTTGATCACGTCGGTGTGAGTGGTACCAGGGAAGGGGTCGCCACCAATACCAACGCAGAGCGACTGGCCAAGGCCGACCTGAGTGGTCTGGGCGACAGCCTCATAAGTCAAGGTTCCCGAACGGGAGACAATGCCTGAAAGAAGATGGTGAGCCTCGCGCAACCGCAATGGTTCTACGAGGCTACTTACCGACATTGCCGGGCATATGGATATGGCCAGGCTGGATACCCATCTTGCAACCTTCAGGGTTGATGATACCTGGGCAGTTGGGGCCAACAAGTCGAGACTTTGATTGACTCTTCAAGGCAGCCATGACCTATAGCAGAAGAATACAACGTCAACGACCTCTCCAGATGACACAATAGCGTCCACTACCTTGATTTCATCAGCCTGGGGAATTCCTTCCGTGATGCAGACGATGAGACCAATTTCAGCCTCAATAGCTTCGATGATGGCATCTGCAGCAAATGGAGGAGGGACGTAGATGACGGTGGCGTCCGGTTGGGCTTCCCGAACAGCCTAAAGGTAGTAGTAGAGAGCATTAGATGAAGCACGTTTGGGTCGACGGTGTGGCAAGCAGACTGACCTCCTTCACGTTGGCGAACACAGGCAGTCCAAGATGGGTTTGTCCAGCCTTCTTTGGAGAAACACCACCAACCATGTTGGTGCCGTACGCCAATGCTTCTTTGATGTGGAATGTGGCCTAAATTCAAAACACCTCTTCAGCGTCCGGCCCGGTGTCGGATGCGAAAGCTGCATCCGAAATAAAAGTCGCGCGCACAGTCTTTCCAGTGAAGCCTTGGCAGATAACCTTGGTGTCCTTGCGGATCATGAGGTTCTTGATGGTGTCTTCATAGCTTCGTCGTGAAGCAGAGCTGGCGAACGTCCTCTGGCCAGCTGGTCGAAATGGACATTACGACAAACGGTCAAATTCGAAATCTTCTAGAGACAACCGAATACGACGCATACCACCAAGCCGCACTGCGGCTGCTAAAGGTTTTGTTGCTTGACGAAGCATTTGTGGGATATTAGGTCGGGTAGGGGAGAGAAAGATGGAATGAAAGACTGGCGGGTGAGCGGCTTGGGAATCTCGTTGCGGGTCGAACCGGTTCCCAGTGTTCACCTCAACGTCCACGTTCGGCTGGAACGTTCGCCGCCCCGGACTCCCGTTCAGGCATCCGGGTCAATTCCCCTCACTCAGATATTAGAATACAACATTCGACCCATTTTCTACGTTAGGACTTCATCTCTCACCTGTACCCAATCTCATAGCTTAACTTGATCTTTTACGTTCTAGGAACTCGGCTATTACGATAGAAGTCTAATATGGACGGCAGCGAAATAGCAGATGCCATCGACCACGTAAAATCCGGCGAAAGTCCTGTAGAAATCATCTGGTCTTCACATCCAAGGTGGCCTCAGCCAGAGTCAACTGGAACGGTGGGTCAGCTTGGCTCAACCAGGCATTAACCCATTGAACGAGAAACTGGCTAGGCTGCGGGCACATCGGCAACGACTTTAAATACATTCCGGATTTCTGTCCTTGACTCTTCGTTCAATCCACCAACCCTTGCTCATAAAGCGCTGGCTTTATCCCCGTATCCCGGAGAATCCCGGGAGGACATATATCAAGCACATTTACTACTCCTGTCTGTTCGCAATGCGGACAAGGTGCTGAAGCAAGGCGATGCCACTTATGTTCAACGAGTAGAGATGATGGTACACCTAGCCGAAGATGTGGTCCAGTATCTTCCAGCCCAACTTCCCCCAAATGTCGCTGTTGCTGTGATCGACGAGCCCAGCTTTGTTGGCAAGTCCACGAAACTACATGCGTACTTGCGTCCTCGCCTACCAGACGAGACTCAAGTAAAGTTGATCTTCGTTCTTGGAACCGACACCATCACTCGCTTCTTCACTCCTCGTTTCTACCCTTCCCAAGAAAGCATGCTTCGGTCCATCGAACGCTTCTTCTGGCAACCGTCCCAAGGCGGCGAAGGCTCAGAGATTGTTTGCGCTCGACGAGCGTCCACACTGACCCCGCAGGAGGAGCAGGAATTTTTGCAGACGGATGAAGTGAAGCAGTGGGTCGGTGCTGGGGCTGTCAAGATGATCGACATCGGCGAAGAGGAAGCGAAGATGAGCTCCACGAGCGTGCGAGAAGGATTGCGGTACTCTCCAGGATCCGCGAATCCCAACGAATCGCCAAGCTTGGAGAGTATGTGCTGCCCGAAGGTGGCAAAATATATCAAAGATCAATTTCTGTACGGCTTAAAGTAATTCCAACGGCCACAGGATCTTGTGCCTAGTCTAGATCAATACAACATGTACGAAAGATATCATTCGACTTATTCGCTGTGACCTTCAACCTGAGAAGCGTCTGATTCATCTTCGGGTTCCGGTATTACAATGCGTAGACCGTCAAACGCCGGGCGTACCCATGCGGTGGAACCTTCAGAAACCAGATCCAGCGCGGCCTTGACATCGGGGTCAGTATATTGCGCCCACTTCTCGCGTGGTTGCCCGATGGCTTCTCCGATAGCCGTCCATTGATCATGATTCAATTCGTGGTTGAGGCCAAAAACGTAATTCCTCGTCGCGCCCATCTTGCGAATAGCTTGGACAGATTGGTCCACCCCGAAGTGGGAGGCATAAGGCAGCGGGCGGAGCAGGTCGACGATGAACACCGTATAGTTTGGTCGCATCGACTGAATGTTTGCATGTTCCTTCTGGGCCGAAGGCGATCCATCGGCAGGTCGTGTGGGAGGTTGTAAGAGAGTAGGCCACTGCTCGTCAGGTATGTTCGATACGTCGGACATGTATGTAAGGCAGTTGTTGATGATAAATGAGAAGCATTTGAAAGGTTCGCGTCGAGGGGCTTCCGAGGGACCAGTCCGACCATTTGCTGCGCGTTGGATGGCTGGTGTGCCGGGACCAGGGGAGTCGGGGTTCAGAGGCCCGTGGATTCGGTCCAGAGGGATGTTTGAGGCGGATTTTGGAGAGGGAAACTGAAGACCGTGATCAACTGAGAATGTTCAAGATTTAAAAGTGTTCAGCGATCACGAAGTAAGAACCGTTAGATATAAATACCTTCTATTGGGGTGATCCAGAAGCCGCCCTCTCCACCGATAGAGAATGGTACGCCAGCTTCAATCATATGCCACTTAAACTCAGGTACATCTCCACCCCCAGTTGCAAAGCCCTTGGAAGTCAGGTAAGGGAACGTTCGCTTGATTTCGTTGAACGTAGGGACGTTCAGATAGATGTCAAGATGCGACTGAATGGCCGCGTTCAATGTCCATCCTCTGAGATCGTCGAGTCCGTTCGTGGCTTGGGTGGGAGTGAATCAGTAAATGCTAATATTGTTGCTAAAAAGGTTTACCATCGGCATGAGAATGCGTGATTATAACCGCGTCGATCTTTCGAAGCCCATACTTGGGAAACTAAGTTGACAGAGGCGTAAGAGGAGGGCCAATGGTATCTAGGCGGAGCTTCTTACCCATTCTATCGCAGCTGTGCGTGGAGTTTGCGTTAGAATCCAGCCAGTTTTACCAGGGGAAGCAGGCAATTCACCTTGAAGGAAAGTCTTGCCAACGTCGATGACAATGACCAAGTCTCGCTCTCGTGTTTCTTTTCCGCCATTGCCATCGTCGACAACTTCAGTGATGCGCTTTCTCAGAATTCCACTGGTGTTACGACGAATATTCTTTTTGCCCTCGGGGGTAAGGGTTGTAGGGCAAGTCTTGCATGTCGTGTTTGGGTCTGTCAGACACTGAATAGCAGGTAAGGAGTCTAGTGTGCGGGTAAGTTATCATAGGGAATTCCTGCTGTCCCGGGCAGCTGGGTCAACGTACTCGATGTTCCTGTGCCGTTGAAGATGAATTCGAACATCGTTTAGCTCGACCTGAGAGAGGGGTTCAACGCGGGAGCAAGTGCGTGTTAGAATTTGAACCGTCTTCAATGAGGTATGGCACCTATTACCTACATGCAAACCCCCAGCTGATGACATCGTTTCGTCTTAGAAACTCATGTCTACTATCACTGAGCAGCTTCAGGCCCTGCTGAGTCCACCTCTTGCTTCCACATCCCATGAGCGAGCTCTCGGATTCTTGGACACGACATACCCCAACTTCGATGCCTTGAATGACGGCGATGCCCTCGACAAGGCTGTTGAAGCCGCGGAAAGTCGTAGCCGAGAGCTAAATCAAAAAGTAAGTTCCATACGCTTTAGACGCAGCATATGGTACTCATCTCATTCGCGACTACCAGCTGGAAGCATCCTCCACTGCAACAGGCAGGAAAATATCCTCTACGTTGGCGTCCGCTTCGACATATCTCCAATCGGCAAAAGAGCTCTCTCTTACCAGACACTCCCTCGTGGACCAGCTCTCGACGCTCAATGAGGAGCTTTTACCTTCTGTGCCGGGCCAACAACGCACACTTCTGGAAGAGCTCGAGGACCTTCACGTTCGCCTGAACGAGCTCCAAAATGCTCGCAGCTACGTAGCGGTGATAGAGAAGGCATTGGAATTAAGGTATTAATTTTCTTGGTGCCCTTCTTTAGACAACTTTGCTGAACTTTGTCTAGTGAGCAGGCTGTCGCAGAGATACAGTCCTCAAAAGAGGAACCCGTATCGGAAACGTCCCTCTCGAAATACATGGAACTACAAAACTACGTATCCACGACTATTGATGCTTTGAAACCCGCGGAATCCGTCAACGGAGAGCCAACAAAGCTTGTAGCCTTCTTGCACGACCTCCGCACTAGAACCTGGAAAGATATCGTTGGCGTACTTTCGGAGTGGGTTCAACCGTGCTTGGTTTCGTACTGGAGCCTCACCCTCTCTGTCCCGCAGATCCTTACTTGCCATTGCTGAACAACTTCGTTGGCCATCACCTATCTCGCCGGATTTGTATAATTCTCTCGAGGCAGCTGATAAGTCCACTTTCGAAAGCACCTTCGTGAACCTTTTGTTGCTCCAAGCCGCGTAAGCCATGAGAATTTAGGCCAATAACCACCACGTCTAACACTCTACTGCGCAGAGGCGAAAAGATCAACGTGGCAACAGACGAAACCAACTCAGTCAACGCTCTCCGGAAGCAGGGGCTTTATCCACTTCAGACACTTCTGGAGCCCATTTCAATGCGGTTCCGATACCACTTTGACGGTAAACGACAAACGAATCGCCTGGACAAGCCGGAATGGTACTTTACCCACGTCCTCAACCTTATGCACGAGCACAAACCGTTCATGACGACAAACATTCAGCCATTACTGGTAAAAGGTGGCTACGGTGATGTAAACGCTGCTGTGAGTCCAGAACGCTTTACTGTCAGCCGTGACGACCCAGTTAAGCTACCGTTCAGGACGAATTTTGCCGTGTTCTGCTGAGCCTGCCGACTCGGAAGCTCAAACGCACGGTCCCCCTTCTATTGAACACCCCTGCGATATTGGCGCACACTGTATATCAGACCCTCATTTTTGATGGGTCGGTGAGGGATGGGGGATTCGAGATCAGGCGGACGTGGGAAGGCAAGCAACGATTACGACTCGCTGAGGAGGAGCGGAAGAAGGCGAAGGCAACGACTTCACGCGAAGCGAAGAGGATGTCCAAATCTCCTTATGAGGCGGCGATTGAATGGGAAGGCTTGAGCGAGCTGATTCTTGGGCGCAAGGACTGGTTCGACGCTTGGCTCCAGGGAGAGAAGCAATGTAAGTTTCCCCTCGCGAGGTGCCGCTCTAATTGCATGAACTTACACCGGTCCACTAGTTGCGGACAATCAATACAATGAGATCATCAGTTCTCCCGATGCATGGCAAATTTCCGACGATGGGGACGGGGGCGATTTGGGAGCCCAGCTTTCTGCCGATTATGGCTCGAGAGCGACCACGTCGGCCAGAAGGTTCAAAGCATTGATGGAACGTGTGACAGGTCGGGCGCTTCTCTCGTGTCCTTGCGGACCATTCTAACGGTTTTTGTGTGTTACCAGAGCGCTACCAGCCTTTACCACATCTAGTCCACAAATCCCACTTCCTCTTCGACATTCAGTTGCCACTCTTGGAGGCATATCTCTCCCGAATAACGGGTTCGCTTGACGCATACGAGCGCCTATCTTCGTCCTTCGTTCGTGCAGTCCCCGGAGCACTCGCAGGTCAAGTCGGTCATGGCGTGGACACGAAGAGGCTAACAAGTGGAGTGGAAGGTTTGACTCGCGTTGTGAAAGCACTAGTCAGTGCTCGGTGGATCAAGGCTGCAATGGAAGCATGGGGCGAAGACCTGGTCTGCCACTCTTCACATGCTTAGTAACTAAACACTGATGTGGTGGCATTATAGGCGTTCCTGGAGCTTTGGAACGGAATCCAAGAGAACCCGGTACTGCGTGCACGAGCTGAAGCGAACACTATGCTGCCAAGGACTGGGCCTGCAGCAACGCTCAATGACCAAGCAGATACCACCATGTTCGATGTTCTCATCAAACAATATGGTGACGTTGTCAGTAGATCAGAAGACATGATCGTCAAGCAGGTTTGCGCGGAAGTGGAAACCGAATTGAAACCTTACTTCGCTGGGTACGTTGTGACATCCCGCTCGAAGTGACGATTTTTCACCTAACAATTGACGCTCTTCGAAGCCAATACGACAAAACTGAGCCGGAAAACGTCGGCGAATCCAATGCACTTTCAATACCGGCCACTTTGGTTTCACCGATCTCACTCCTGTCCTCCGAGATCTCCTTCCTCGCACAAACTCTGCCCACCGCTGAAGTCACTGGCTTGTATCGCAGGGTCGCAACCTCCCTGGCGACGCACATCATTCAACGATCCGTGTCACACCGCGGAAAGGCGCAATTCACTCCCGCCGAAGGCCAGGCATTCAAAGATCAGTGCGCGACGTGGGTGGAGACATGTCGGATGGCTTTATCGAGTGGAGGTGTAGCACTAGCCAAACGTGCAGATCCCCCTTGGCAAAGCTTGACAGATGTGGCTGCCGCCATTGGCGTGCCAGAAACCGACTTTGAAAAAGTGGTTGCGGTGGCGTTCGATCGTGATGACACGGAGTTTGAGCAGGTTATGAAGGAGATTGGGGTTCGGGCTCTGTCAAGGATAGACGTACAAAACTTCTTGCGCGCAAGAGTGGATTTCCGTAGATGATGCAAATTCGTAATACACGTTGCCCTTGTTTTCGATTGATGTCCCGAAATGGCATTCATTACAGAGGCGACCATTACAGAGTGATAAACGTGACGAAAGGTAAATGAATACGGGGTAATGCGAGAGGTAAAGAATATGAGTATTGTTCATAAGCCCAGAGGAAACAAGAAATCGCCCGCCCAATTCAAGTGAAATCTAATACACTCCGGTTTCGAAGTTAAAAGGAAGAAATATAAATTTCCAGCCAACAGTCCGTTCAAAAGGGTAGTTGCATGAACATAACGAATGGGTTGTCGTTACCATCGTCCACCATCTTATTCGTTTAGCCACTTCTCTCCCTTCTTTGCATACTTATCCAGTAGCAGACCTAGGTCCTGCACGACGAAGGCAATGACGACGGTGCAGAAGAATTCTGATGTTCGTTTGAGACGAGCTTCAATCTGAGAGCGGATATCGATGGGCATAGAGGCATAGGAGCCCATGCTGCTTGCTAGTAAGCGGTGGTGATCATCTATGTTGACGAAGACGAATAACGATGAGCCACGATCAATGCGCGACCGGAACACGCCCTTACCAAGGAACTGAACGTCCTGGAAAAGGCCAGCAAGGCCTTGCACATAAGAAGTAGGTGAGTCGAGGCTGCAAAGGATGAGAGTTAGACTGGTCGAGCTTGGCTGGCTTCAAAAGGAACACATACCTCTTTCCGTTGGTCATCCGATCAAACGTTCTCGAAACTTTATTGCCCCAACCAGCTGCTTTCTTCGACGCACCACCATCCCCGACGCCCAACTTCTTCCCCAGATTTCCAACAACGCCATCGCACACCTGAACCCACTCGTCCAGAGCTCTCAACCACCTCTCGCCCACAGCCCTCGAAATCCCCGTTCCGCTCAAGCCAGCTGCGTTCACTTGAGCAGCCCTCAAGAAATCTTTGCTCGCTTTCGATAGCTCGTCAAGACCTTGGTCGATGATGGCGACGCATTTTCCCTTCTCAGGCAAGCTGGTCAATTTGGCGCCGCCTTGCGTCCACACGTCGCGCGGCACGTGTAACTTGCGCGAAATGTAACCTCCAGCTGTAATCGAGATGTAAAGGAGGTACATGAGATGATACGGCCTTCGGAGGATTTCTGCTGGTGGAGGAGGAGGGATGGGGGATTTCGGAATGCCTGGTTGAGACGACGAAGGAGCCAAGTTCGCTCCGGCGGCAGAAGCGTAAAATCCACTTGGTGTCGCTGGTGCCTGAGCAGCAGCGATCGATAGCGGTGGTAAAGATGGATGACCGCTGAACGCAGTCGCAGATGAGGCTGTCCGTATTGATTGAGACGAGCTCGTAAACGACGTCTTTCTTGGTAACGCTGTTTGAGGTAATGGTGGAACAGGTTCGACGTCGACGCCGGGGAAACTGCTTGGCGGAGCGTGCATCCCGACAAGCGACGGTCGTCGCCCAGGTTGGCTTGCAGCGCGGTGTCGACCGACTGTGGTGTTGGCGCTGCTGGTGGCACTCAAGCTCACAGCACTCCCACCTGAAGGCTGGAGGGAAGTTAGGCGAGATTGAGGAGCCGATGTAGAGCTGGAAGCCTCCATCGCAGCCGGAGAATGCGACCGCGATGTCGGAGCGTGATGCGGTTCGTACACGTCTAACGACGCGGACAATCCACCTGCGGTGACGGGACCGTTCACCTTGCGACGTTGCGAAATCGTTCCCTGAGCCGTGGAGTTGGAGACAAGCTGAGGCATTGGAGGTGGGGTTCGTGGCCGGTCAGAGAAAGCAGACGACTCTCCTGAACGAGAGGAAGTGGCTGAGCTCTGAGTGTTTCCTCTTGGTCGATTGCCAGGAGTGGGTGGACGAGAAGAGAATGGGTGAGGCCGGTCTTCCTCGACGTGGGTAGGGATATCGGGTTGGGCGAAAGGATGGAATTGAGAACCTGAATAATGCTGGTGATCCGCATACCCAGAATCGTTTTGTGCCATTCCAATTGGCGGTTGCTGCTGTTGAGAGTAATGGAGATCGTGCCTTCTCGCGCCGGTTAACATCGATCCTTCAGAATCCGATGTGCCTTGCCGTTTTGTCCGAGGACGAGATTGCTGTTGAGTCTGAGAGGGAGGGAGATAGCTCCTTCGAATTTCCTCAACTTCAGCGGGGTCTTCGGAATCATCATCCCAATCATCCAGTATTTCTCCAGCATCTTCGGGAACTGAGACGTGATGCTCTACAGAGCCACTTGGCCTAGCATCCCTGGGAAATCCGTAACGTTGCCGGTCATCTACTGGAGGAGATGCGAGGTCGTATTGACCGGACTGCTGCGGTAAAGGTGGCAATGGCGCGGTCGGGAGTGGGGGAGGTGCCATTGAAGGAGGCTGACCTGGAGGCCCAGGCCGAGATGTCCGTCTTGGCAAGGAGTCCACCCTCGGTCGAACTGGTGGAGGCCCTGCGGGCGGCTGCCTCATCGGAGGAATTTGGTTAGTGGAACGTGTTGGGGGTAATTGGGACGCTGGAGGAGCTCTAGGCGTGACATCGGGCAAATATCCGTCGTTTGCTACGGCGTCGTCGGACTGGTAATGATGACCTCCGGCAGTCGCTCCGTAGGGATCGAGTGCCCCACCATCATCGAAATAATCGTCGGTATGCTGATCTTCTGACGCGTAGGGGTCGTGTTGATCTTCGGACAGGGATTCGGTGGAAGCGTGAGCTAGTTCGGAGGTTCGGTGACCAGCTTGGCCACTGCTCTCCGCCGCCGCAGCAAATGATGTGTAACTTGTTGACGGTGGTGGAGACTTCAAGATTTCCGGTTGCGGGATGCCATAAATCATAACGAGAATTTGCATCCGATCGAAATAAGTGTCGTGCTGAGAGGGTGAAGGGGGGTCCGGGCCAAACGTCAACGTCAGGGGGTGCACGTCTGAGGACAGAGGGGTTGCCACCGAGCACGAGCATTAACTCACAATCGATCTCAACCTCCTCGCCTCATCTTCTCTAGCATGGACACTCTTTCTCCCGCTTGAGCGCTTCTTTGAACTCTCGTCGTCGCCGCGTAACACCCTCTCCATGACTTCGCTGAGCAAGTTCACGCTAAGAGCGTATGCGTGGACCGCGGCGTGAGGGTCTTCTCCCGTCGCATCTATCCGGACAGCCTCTTGAGCCAGCTCTAGTGCTCGCGTAAGAGCTCTTCGGGATGAAGGTCTGCTCGAAGGAGTCGAACTTGTTGGAGGGGCCATCGGTTGCAAGTAAGCCACTGGTTGATGGTTTGACATTCCGCTTTTGCAACCGTTAAATGTGATCGTGTCCTTTTTTCTTCGTCTTTGGCGGTCGTGACTGTGTTTCCTTAGATTATTCTGGTCTTGTTGATGGGAATCTTGGTTCTGCTGGGGGTTGAGAGTGGGGAGGGGGAGGGAGGTCGAAGGGAGGAAGGAGATTGGAACGGGTGAAGGAAACGGAAGGAGGCGGCCGGATGTGAAGTTCGACTCTCGACCACCATCAACGTCTCGCGAATCTTCATTCCACCCGAGAAGCCAGCAACTCATGGCATTCGTCTTCCCCATGTCTCTAATACCAAGATATCAACCATGATGTCGTATTTCACTCCGATATCATCGTGCTTTCGCGTCGCCTTCCCCAGTTCACATTCGAACTACGCGGCTTGACGCCCGCTCCCGCACCCGCACCCCCGAACGAGCTCTTCTAACTCCGACCACCGTAACAATCTGAACTCGGTCGACTCACCAACATCCGAGGCACAAAGGAACACCAGCTCTGCAATACGTTCAGCTTACGTCCGAACGCGTTAGGCCCGGTTTCGAAGAACTTAAGCAGGTGTGATCGCGATCCCCCCACGTGCGGAGACAGAGTGAGAGATCTCGTTCCTATTTCCCCTCTAAACCCTTTCCGTCCACAATGACCGCCTTCGCCCGCGCGCTGTGCGAATCCCCAAAAATCAAAATATTTACTGTTTTTGGGGGAGTCTCTTTGAAGGGGAAAGTTCAGCGAGTCACGTTTTCGCGTGCGGCTTGCTCTGGTCACAGGCTATATATAGCAAGACGGGTCTGTCTTTGAGGATAACTCGATATCTTTCTCGTAAAAAAAGATAAAAAACGAGAATATTCTATTTCGAATCTTCTTGACGGTTGGACGTGGAGGTGCCGGCAACTTTTGACCGTCCAATCTATGCCGGATTCACCGTTGGTAGCGCCCAAAGAAACGCCTAGACAACCTATCCTGGCTCGGGCTTGGTCCCAAGCCGACCATATTGAGACTATCTCGGCGGACTCCTTTAGGAAGTCCTCATATTTCCTAGTGAAGCCAAACCTGAAACTCGCATCACGAGACCACCTGCATGCCCCTGCCATCGACCACCTTCTGCCCCTGCCCGATGTGAGTCTTCTTGTCCTGCTTCGCCCACGATTAAAGCCTTCTCAAGACAGGCTCTAAACGAGTTCAAAGTCTACCTATCTTTATTGGAGGTATCTCCTGGGAGTCATTCGGCGCTGTGTGCAGTCCCGGTGCCCACCGATGCCACCTAGCGGTAAGCAGCCAAGGGACAAGGCAGATATCCCCAAACTGGCAGTGTTTTTCACTGGGGAGACTTGGTTTGTCCAGAAATGAAATAGACTCTACATCGATCTCTCCCCATTGTCCCCGGTGCAGTGGTAGACTTTGGGCTTGGGCGCTATCCTATCGAGCGCCAAATCTCCAGCTCTTCTCGAATTCTTCGAGGCACCCCCGACTCCAAAAACCCCATGCATACGCAACCTCCTCCCCATCCAGGACCCAAAGAACCTTCGCCAGACATCCGATCCGGCATACTTGCACGGCTTTGCACCATCGCTGGGTTTCGATGCTGTAACGCACGAGCCGTGTTTTGGGAAAGATTCCCCGTCCCTACGTGGGATATAGCAGGGGCGGCGAAAAGAAGAAGAGAGCGTTGGATTTGAATGTAACGCCCACAAGGAAGCAGAAAGGCCGAACCTTCCCCAGACACCCGATTCGGCACACTTGCGGACTTGCATCATTGTCGAGTTTTGAGGTTGAAACGCAAGCACCAACGTTAAGAGAAAGAATCCCCACCCCTACGCGGGTTAATAGCAGGGGCGGCGGAAGGAAGTAGAGAGAATTGCTTTTAAATGCAGAGCACGCAAGGGAGCAAAAGGTATGGCGAGCCTTCCCCAGACACTCGATCCGGGACACTTGGCGACTTGCATCATTGTCGAGTTTCGAATGTTGGACCGCAGGCACCAACGTTCAGAGAAGGTTCCCCATCCCTGCGGGGGATATAGCAGGGGCGGCGGAAAGAAGAAGAGAGCATTGCATTTGAATGCAGACATACAAGGGATCCGGAGCAGAAGGGACGAACCTTCCCCAGACACCCGATCCGGTATACTTGTCGGACTTGCATCATTTTCAAGTTTGGATGTTGGACCGCATGCACCAGCGTTCAAAGAGAGAATCCCAACCCTATGCGGCTATCACAAGGGCAGCGGAAGCAAGGCAAAGATCGGATTTGAATGAAGCACGCATACCTTCCACAGACACCCGAGCCAGGACTTGGACATCGCGCACCTGCTTGATTGCCAAGTCCTATTGCTGGACCGCAGGCACCGCGTCTAGGAAAAGGAACCCATCATCATGATGCAGCTATAGAGCAGGGACGACGGGAAGGATTGAATTTGGAATGCAAAGCGTATACAAAGGAGCGGGGAGCAAGAGAAAGAAAGACACAAAGAAAATGAACAACACTCGAAACCCCCCAAGCAGAACGAAAACAGGTATTGAAAACGATAATTTTAATGTGTGTGGGTCGGATCTCATATACTACAATAAGAAAAGTTGATAGAGAGAGAGGGAGTGACAGGCTACAAATGAACGAAGCTTTGGTAATGAGAAACGATAACACGATGAAGATGCAACGAGAAGGGTGGGTATGCCTTTGTGTAGGCCTTTTAATTTCTTGTGGTGATTGAGAAGGTTCGGAATTTACGGAAAGAATATGACCGTGGTTCAGATTCTCGTGAAGCGGATCGAGCCGGGAGACACGGGCGACACGGGTGTGGATTGTCCACCATCGCCCCTTCGCAGTGGATATTGCAGGTTGTGAGCCTTGGCAAGAGCGCGTATTCTGTTGGCATACGACTCGCCCTACATTGGAAAAATAGAGCAGGCAGCAAAGCCACATTTGCAAAGGTCAGTTGCCTCGCCTTTTTATCCCAATACATACACCGAATACGGAATTTGAAAAAAAAAATACGCACGATAATGGTTATCCGGCTCCGCTCTTCATCACTGAGCCCTCCTCCTAAGACGAGCTCGTGCAGTAAACTGACACATCGAGCGTACGTGGCGATGGTCCCTTGGACTTGGTATCCGCTACGGTCCATACGGTCCATCTTGACGGCCTCGGACGCGTATTCGAGTGCGCGGGTGAGCATGGCGCGACGATGTTCTGGGATCATGATTTCTGGGGGGGACGTGTAGAGGGCTGGGGGTTGTGCGATGACTGGTGTATAAATATGATATACGAGGCGTGATAACGCTTTTCAGGGGTGAGTGGGCGAAAGCTGGCCGAGGGCGAAGTCGATGACGGGGAAACCGGAGTCGCAGCTGAGGGCAGACGAGGGAAGGGGGAGTCGAAGAAAAGCCGACGAGGTGAGATTCAATGTCAAGCTCTTAGTTTTTGTACTCATGGAAATGATGGGGAGAGAGGGTTCAGACGGCCATCGAAATGCATCGAACGCTTTTTTTCCCTTCACAGGTGCACCCATAACCTTTTGGCACTAACCCCCACCCGCGCGCGACCCACGACGGAACCCAAAGGAGTGTGACACGCGGATGGATCTACATTTGTAGCATCGCTTTTCCCTAGAGCGCGTCGGGAACTTGCATCGGGTTGCCCTCCGGCAACGTCTTCCAGGAGCCCGTTGCTACTCCCTGACCTCGAGCGGCTCCGTTTTCGCGCTAGCTCCGCCGTTTTACACAAGGGTCGCTGCCTTGAGCGCGATGCCTCCACTGCGTATCACATCCCGACATTACCACGATATTAGGCGGTTGATAGTTTGCCATGTGTCAACTGGAAACGAGTTTTGACATGTCGAGGGTTCGGGCGACAGCCTCGGCCAATCCGTCTGCAACCCGGACAGCGATGACGAGCTCCACGTCCAGGTCCCAAATTATTCTGTGATTCTTTCGGGGACAGTCAAGTCGAGGAATAGTAAGGCACAGTCCGAGCTTCCATCTTCATAAATACGTGGTTGAGAAGGCGCCCGGAACAAAGCACAACAGTTCTCAAGAAAAAAAGGGTCCATCCGGGCATTAAGGCTAGCCGTTTCCCAGGCCCAAACGCTAATTGAGCACGGCGGTGATTAGCTGCTCGAAAAAGGGAAACAAAACAACAAAAAAGGAGACGCGGTCATTTCGTCCCGACGTCACAGATCAGGATATTTTTCGTACACGTTCTTAGTAGACAACAGCGTCGATCAAACCAGGCTAATATTGTCCATCCTCCACATCAACACCCAGAATTTGCCAGAGGACCCGCATATCCCCAAACGGTCGACGGCTACCAAGCAGAGTGCCCGCAAATTCATACTTGTTCTCGGGCTTTTTGACTTCGTCGCAGATCCTTGAGTACAAACGCCCGATTTGATGCAACGCGTCGGTGTGGATCGACGATGCGAGTCTAGGCACCGAAAGCAGCGACAGTCGCGGTGATGCAGACGGGTCCAGTGTCTCCAAAAACGAGTCGAATTGGGTTAACGCCGTTGTTAGGGCCTGGGATGAAGCGGACGGTAAGCGGGAGAGAGGTGTCTAGAGTGGACGAATTTCAAATGTCAGTTTGGCAAACCAACCGAGGAAAACGACACTTTCTTACATCTTCTGGCTTGGAATCCATCGCTTGCACGATTGGCCCCAGTCCACTCTCCTTCAGGAAGAACGCGGACTTGAGAAAAAGTAGTTCGCTCGTTAGTCGACGCGGCACTTTTTTGTCGCGATACGGCACGACTACTTACGTGCTCAGTCACCAGCGTCCTTATATTGCGATCCACTTCTTTTTGCAACAACGCAACATACGCACTGGTAAACGAATACGCTTGAAGCATATTCTGAGCGCGAACGAACGACTTTTGTCAGGAAATGTGTCTCGCTGTTATTACAGAACCCGTCCGCACCTGCATGTAGGTCGTACAGTTGACCAAAAACACCGCCTTGTCCCAGGTTGGCATCCCTTCTCTCAATTCACTCATCCGTTTGCACATCTCCATCGCAGGGTCCACGGCAGCTTCCAAGATCTGCGCGAACGCCGCTTCTCGTTCTGTCGGATCTTCGTCCCCCAAAAGAGACGAATCGTATACAGCCATGATCTCACGAAGCACCTGAGACGAATCTCGGAGCGCCAGGGGAGGTGATAAGTCCGAATCGGGGGGCTATCGAGTTCGGTCCCGGAGTCAGCCAACTCGACAAACATCACAGAGTTGATGGACCCTACATGAAGGAACCGTAACAGGCTCCGCCCTTGAGCATCAATCGTGTCAAAGAATACTTGATATGCGGCGTCCGTGATACTGATTTCGAATTGCCATGTTAGCCATCCTGTCGGTGAAGGTTCGAATGAACTCAATACTGCACTCTTTCAGTGTCTTTGAAAGCAAGGCCTCCTCGCCAATAGTCCGCGAGACCGTGAGCAGATAGAATTGAAGTAGGTTGGCAATCTTGTATGACGTGATGCTCCCTTCCTGCGACTTGACTGTTTGAAGGACTCGAACCTAGATCGCAGAAAATAGATATCGTCAGGCACTCTCATCAATCGCTTCGATCAAGGAAACAATTTTCACGGACCCTCAGAGGCATGCTCAGTTTCTCCAAATCCCCATCCATCAGCCTGGCGACATATTCCTCCTCCTCAGTGCCCGTCGTTTTCCTCACGCTCCCAACCATCCGGTTATCGCCCTTAATCCCAAACAGGCTTTCCAGAAACTCTCGTTCTCCAGCCATAGCCTGGTGCACCCACGCCAGCATGTCGCCAACGTAGCGCGTCGGGTCGTGGGCATGTAATTCAATGGGCCGCGGCAAGCCGCCGGGTCCACCGCGGGTGAGTGCTTCGAGGAATGAGGATAAGAGGGTGGCTTGACGGACTTCCGTCAGGATTTTGAGTGAGTCGCTGGAAGAAGTGAGGCCGTCGTTAAGCAGTTTTGGTCATGGGTCTCGTGCGTTGAATGACGAACTTTAGGAGCTCGGGTCTCTGACGTAGACGCAGCACGGCTTCTTGCATGAGCGGTGCAACGTCTAGCGAGGCGTCTTTACCCATCTGACGGAACTCGAAAGAGGTCCACCGAGCGAGCTTGTGGAACGCTTGGTCAAGAAGGCTGGCGGTCAACGACATAATGTCGAGCCTTTAAGACTGTGTCAGCTAGACAATCAAGAGGACGGCACCCAAAGCTCGCCGAACGAACCCAGCTTTTGTCTCTCCTTCCTCTCCACTCATCAAGACTCGGCAGTCGGTCCTAATCTTCTCGATCCGATCCATCGCGGCGAAGACCTGAGGACCAACAGGAACATCCCTCGATGCGACCGCTTGCGTCTCCTCTTCAGTGAGAGTGAAGCGGGATAAGAATAGCGAGATGATCGATTGCCGGGCTGCCGTGGCCTGTCTGAACGAGGAAAGACTTCAATCGTGACGTTCCGGTGACAGTATGAGGGTCCCTCGAACCTCTGTGCTCGAAGCCCTTCTGCACGATCTAATAGATGTTTACAGCTCTCATTTGTCGCTTGAAGCTTTGATTGAGCCTCGTCACACCGGGTCTGCATTTCGGCGACGTGGACCTGAAGGATATCTAATTTCTTGACCAATGAATATTCCATTAATTCAATTGCAATAACATCGTCCGACTTCTGGACGGATATGTTGCTCACCTTGTCAACTTCGGCGAAGGCTGTCAAGAATTTGCGACTGCTCTCAGCCAACTTGGTCTCAATATCCCTTCGCAGACCCTTCCTCGCCCTTAATGCGAGCTCCCCATCCACGGGCTGCTCCATCTCCGTCTGCTTTCGCCTCGCTTTACGCGCGTATTCAGCCCCCCAGACTTCGACTTGCTCTTCTTCGTCTTCCTCATCCTCGGCCCCATCCCGCGCCAAACGGTCGGGTTCCTTCACAACAGGCGCACCCGACATCGACGCCGACGAATCAGCCGCATTAGTTGCAGCAGCAGGGGAGTAGAAACTGCTCAAAGTCTCCAAGGCTTCCCTTGTCGACCCATCTGAATAGTTGGCTCCAAGAACTTTGTAAAGTCGAAGGGCAAGAGGGTTCTTAGATGGAATAGTAGATGGCAAGCGATGGTTTCCCGGTGGAGTATGGAAGAACGATGGAGTAGTGAGAGCTGTAGGAGGGCCTCTACCAGAGGGAGAAGCTAAGCCGGGACTCTTCAGGCCGCTTGCGGCACCTGGGGGAAGGGCAGAGGGCACCTGTAGCCGAGAAGGAATTTGATCGGTTTGTGACGACATTATTCTCTTAGTAATGTCGCGGCGTTGGCCTCCCAGGGACTATGCTTTGACAGAGAACGAATGGGCGTTTCGAGTCGCTGGAGAGCAGCAGCCTAAGGTGTAATATTCTCGCGGTTTGATTCCACCTTCGAATCGCGGACCTCAAGGCGGTGAGCTTTCGCCAATCGGATAGCTCAACCTCACGTGCCAATAATAGAATGTTCGTAGAACACTCCTGATTACAAACCCGGTAGACTCGGATAATAATTAACCGTTGGCACTTAACAATCTACTTTACTACTTTATTCAGTTCTTCTTCGCTCCCCTTCCAAGGGGTGCCTTTCACACGTCCCGATTTGGCAAAACGGCAAAGGGAGGCGGCTTATCAGTCAGGCTACTGACAAATCTCTGGGACGATGCTGCGTGGCAGACTTTTACCATATTCGCTGTAAAGCCTGCAGGATGACGCCCAAGATATGATGTGTCGTGTTCAAGCTAGTGGAATATTTAAGAAACCAATGGTGATAGTTGAGGGCATCATCATTGCAACTGTCTCACCTCACTACAAGCGCTTTCTGTTCATTCTCAAACACAACAGTTTTTCTAGGAAATCATGGCACCTCCCTCAGAAAAGTTCGAATCGGTGGTTACTGATGTGTACCCCGGTATTGAGCCTTCTAAGTACGTACATATTGAGGAAGCGGGATGCCTTTGTTTCTGTACCAACAGAGCTCTTTCTTTCTTGCAGGTTCAAAGGCATTCATAACGGCAAAGTCGTCTTCAGTAAGTTTCGATCACCGCTTAGCCAGCTGTTCATATTCTGATTGCCCAACACAACCAGTCACTGGCGGTGGGACAGGACTTGGACTTGAAACTGCCAAAGCCTTCGCAGCCAGTGGAGCGAGCGTATTCATTGCAGCCCGTAGACTGCCACAGCTCGAAGCCGCAAAGGCCGAAATTGAGAAGCTTGGAGGAAAAGTCGGCATCGCAACCCTAGACGTGACCAACTACGAAAGTCTCAAAGCCGGAGTAGCAGCAGCTGTCGAGCTCTTTGGCCGCATCGACATTGTCGTGGCAAACGCCGGGCGGTACCCAGACACACAGAAGAGTGAGCCCTACTACCTTATTCCCTCCACATACGGGGCCATCTTTTCATCGGTGACTGATATGCGCGACAATAGGGGTGGGAGACTACGATCCCGAGGATTGGATTTCCTGCATGAACTCCAGCGTGCAGGGAACGTACCTCACATTCCACGCAACTATCCCCGAGCTCCTTAAATCCGGAAACGGTTATTTCATCGCCCTCTCAAGTGTTCTAGCTCAGACTCGCGTTCCGGGAGAGTCCGCTTACAACATAGCCAAGCACGCGCTCAACCGCCTGACCGAATGGATTGACATCGGTGAGGAAGCATTCGACCTTCTAGGGCTCTAACTTTCCGCGCTCACGTTATCATGCTCCATTCAGATTACAAGAAGGATGGGATTAAAGCTTTCGCAGTTCACCCTGGGGCCGTGTTGACTGATTCGTCCAGGGAGCTTCAAGATACCACGTTCAAGGGGGTTCCGCTCTTCACGCATAGCCCTCAGTTGTTTGCATGGACGGCTGTCAGGTTGGCTTCAGGGTCTGAGGACTGGCTTGCCGGTCGTTTCTTCGACTCGACTTGGAATCTGGATGAGATTGCGAAGTTGAAGTCGAAGATCATAGATCAGGACGCCTTAAAGAACCGACTGGCTCTTCCCATCTAGTTACTGTACTTGCGTGTAACGGACCCCGAAAGTGTATACGAGCTCTTTGTTGCTACATCTCGGCGATGATTGCTAATTACCCACGTATCCGCACCTATGAGCTACACCCAAGAGCTGGATTGGGAAGCGAAGCGAACGTCTTCATCGTTGGTTGGCGGTTGCCCCAGCTCGAAATGACTAAAGCCGATTTGAGAAGCCCGGATTTAAGGTTGGCCTCGTGTCTGTCAACTTGATCACGTATGGTATTCTCAAGGATGGGGGATCAACAGACGTTGAGCTGTTTTGACGTACTACCATTGTAGTGACGAAGGCAATGTGCTACCCGGAGGCGCAGAGGAGTGAACATTCCAACTTCAGACCTTCTCGCGAGGCAGTTTCTTCTTGTTCCTGGCCACTAGGAAACTGTAGCGCAAACGATTGGCTCTCAATGTATTCGAATGTCCGAGGGACATTCTTCGCACTTCACGCAACTCTCCCCGAGCTCATCAAAACCCGTAACGGAAATTTCATCTCTTTTTCAAGGAGCTTGGCTCATACTTGCATACCTGGAGAGTTCGCGTACAGCGTACCCAAACACGCTGTGAATCGTCTGACCGAATGGGATGACATTGGTACGGGGCCACCTCCTCGAGTCTAACATTTCTTGCTCAGGTTAGCTTGTGTGTGACACTTGATGTACAAAATTGGTGGTGTCAAAACGTTTTCTATCCACCCTGGCCCCATACTAGCCGATGTCTCAACCCACTTGCGGAGAGCACGCTCAACTACCTCAACATTTTCCGTGCAAAACTGTAAGGTTAGCGTTCGGCTCGGAGGACTGGCTTGGCGGTCTATTCCTTGATGCAGCGTGGAACTTAGATAAGATCGAGAAAATGGAGCGACGAAGATTGGCGTTCAGGATGTTTTAAAGACCGAGCTAGCTCTGCTGATATGGCAATTCGCTGCAATAAACAACGTATGGTTGGTTAAAACCCAAATTTGTGTCATTTCAATTCGCTGCATATCTCTGGCCAGCCAAATATCCCACATATGAGCCCTAGTGAGGCGTCGTTCCACCCCGAACTCCCGGCCTTCTTTGAGTACCAAACTTCACATCTGATTCCGATGGGCTGTGCTTTGATCGGAGAGTACATTCTATCGAACATGTTTGGATCTGATTGGACTTTGATAAGAATGGCGAAGCGAAAAAACACATTACAATCGGGCACTGCCCCCGCGGTATCACGCGCCCAAACGTCCCGAACCGATTTCATAGCAAAGTAGATACAACTTTGAATCTCGCTACTTAGCTGGGGCTACAAAGGAAGTGCTCCTTAGGGTTTGGGACTAAGCCTTTTCGGCTCAGACCTGGTGCCTTTCAAGCTAGCAAGCAGCCCAGGGTCTTCTTCCAACTGGACCCGGTCCCACAACTACGTCAGCATGAAACAGCCATAATCGCAAGCTGAGTCATCGTATATCATTCATTCCGCCTAGCGGTGGCCGTTAGCCACGTATGGGTTCTCGTAAGGCGGGGGGAGACCCTTTCGAACCGCAGTCGCCGGCGGGTGTACTCTCTTTATACCCTAAAGGAAGACTCTGCCGAGGACAATTTCCGTTAGGGAAAGATCGCAGCAGCTCATCCAATCAACTATCTTCGTTGGGACACCATCCGAAGTTGGTCGAGGGCAACATCGATATTCCTGGCCCCACCCAAGCCTGGAGAACCGCATCAGTCAAATGAAGTCCGAGCCGTGGGTGCGAGCTCAGTATACCATATGTTGGAACAATGCTATGGACATCGCCTCTAACCAATGCACCCGTGTTTTGAGCTCATCCCCACCGACTAGACCGCTTTGCGTTACTGGATCGCCCAGTGAGCCACCGGAATTGCTGGTTGTTTGATCACACGCGGCAAGCCAGATGTATCCGGTCAGGCAGCCGTTGTGTAGGAGGTGTGGATGCTGTTCTTCGTTTGGGTGATTCGATGTAATATTGTAAGCCAGCGGACTTCCAGCTAGAGCTCAGTTTTGCCTGGGCGATGATTGATTCTCTTTCCCTGGGTTAGAATTTATAGATGTGATAGTTGGTTGTTGGCCGAGTTTCCTACAGTTGGCCGGTATGCAGTGCTCTGGGCGAAACTTTCGTTGCCGGACCGACGGAGATGTTTGGGAACTCCACTCCTTTGACAGCCTTTTGATTCTCAGCTGTGGCTTTCTCCTTGCGAACGGAGTTTTGATCTCGATTCGCGGGTTTGCTTAGTTCCAATATATCCGCAGAACGAAGCGCCTGGGCGATGCTTCAGATGCGTCGAGCATCAGAGAGTTGACATGGCCAGACTTCGGCACTGCCGGAAATCACCTGCACGAAGATAGGCTGCTTTAAGACATGGTGGGGCTCTGATCAGTGCTGTCCTGTGCCGCCCGACCTGTGCAGGAGACATGTCAAGATCACACCACTCTCAGGCCATCATCGAAGGCTTTCAGGTCGCTTCTTGCCCGCGCACACATGATTTACGTCGCCAATGGTCTTGGCAGAGATGCGATCTTGGCAGGTCACTACTGCTAAATTGGGCGAAACGGCTGGCTAGATGTGTGGCTTTGAGACACAGGGACAACCCTCAGTGTATCGTCACTGAGAGCAAGGTCGACCCTACACGAAGCTGACAATCATCGCTTCGACGAGCGCTCATTGGTGAGATAGGGCACCGAGAACGGGGCTTTGCACGAGGCAGCTCACTAAAAGTCGTACGGGCATCGTGGTGAAAAACGCCCCCATAACGCTTATGCCGCCAGCATTGTGCCTTCTAATCGGATAAAATGAGCGCTAGCTCGGAAACGTCCTGTTTTGTTAAGAACACGCTTTGACAAGGAAGGACGAGTTCTCCAGATTAGGTGAAATTTACCTCGTGGCGGACGCCGGGCGTAGCCTTATCCGGCTCGTGGAAGTCCGGAATCCGGATTGGTAAGGGTGGGCGAGCGTAAAGTGATCATCCTACTCCGCGATGTGCAGCCAAATTTATTGCTCTGGCATGCCGATACTAAACATAGAACCGCTCGTTGTGAATGAGGTAGTTGGGGAGATGCACTGCACGCTGAAAGGTCTCCGCTCGGAAGTCGAGCTTGTTCGCGATCCCACGCGCTGAGAGGTGGGATCCGGCGCGGATGAGAGGAGACGAGCCGAGCGGTCGGAGCTATAATTATCTGACTGTTGGCTACTGGAAGCAGGGCGTCGGCTGCAGTCCTAGACGGCACCTTTTATCGGCAGAACGGCTGGGCGACGGCTGTGAATATTGGTTCAGTCAAAAAGCCAACAGCCTGTGGCCAGCTATGTCGCTAACAGCCTACAAGAGATTTGGGCGTCGAGCATCCACCACCACTCGACGACAAGTACAGCAACTTGAGCAACTTGAGCAACTTTTTTTTTTTGTACGCTGAGATTGCGCCGGATATTCGGAATAGGATCTGCGTTGACCAAACAGTGCTAAACGCTGCACACACGAGTGGTCCCTGACGCATTCGTGCCAGCCCCCTTGCCGGACGCAACAAAAGCCAGCGCCTTTTCTCCTTCCTCCATTCGTCCCGCTCGCCCCCTCTTCCCCCCTCCCCCTTCCTTCCCGCTCTCCCTCCTCCTTCTTTCCCCCTCCTCCGGCCAAGCCAATGACGAGACCATCTAGACGTTCAAGCACTCCCAAAATCGCCAAAAAGGCTGCCGTGGCCGCTGCCACCGTCGCCTCGCTGGCCGCTGTCCCAGGTGTACGCGCTGCTCAACCCACATACCCCGGCACAGCTGGCCAGTTCACCCTCGTCGGCGATGCCGGTGTCAGCGCTCAGCAGATCTTCTTGGGCACCCCGAACAAGGTACGCCTCACCCCCAGGGCCCCGTTCGAACCTTGACCGATGTCATTCTTGAAACCCTGCCGACGCGTTCCCTAACCGTCTTCCTATCCTCTTTGCACTGCCCTTGCTGCATCTCACTCTAGGTCTATGTTATCGACAAGACTGAGAACAACCCCGTCTCAGTTGCGGGACATCCTGCATGGGCTACCGAGTACGATGTCAACACCAACCAGAACCGTCCAATGGACGTGATTTCCAACACTTTCTGCGCGGGCGGTAGGTGTCAAAATCTTATCCAATAGTGACACTCGCTGACAAATATCTTCAATATAGGCGCTGTACTCGGCAACGGCACCTGGCTGAACGTGGGCGGCAACCAGGCGGTCACCTGGGGTGGAAATACGGCAGCAAGGTATGTACATCCCGAGGAGCTTTTTTCTTGGCCTCGTCCCCGCAACTCGTGTTTCTCTTCGTATGTGAACCGGGGCTGACATGACACTGCCTTGTCTCTTTCTAGCCAAACCGGTGGCGGTCCGTACGACGATTGGGATGGAGGCAAATCGTAAGTAATTGCCTTGTAGCCTGTGAACGGGGTGCGGATTTTGAACTGACCTGTCCTTCGCTCTCAGGATCCGGTACGCGTCTTACTCGTTACAGTCAGCCTCTTGGGTTCTAAACCAACTGGGACCTTCTTAGTTTGTTGAATCCTTGCGACGACCAATCATGCAATTGGATCGACGACCCGGCTTTGTACATGACCACGCGGTGAGCATTAACTTGACCACCGAGCGCTCATATCCGACCCTGACTTGGCGATCTATAGTCGGTGGTACCCTACTCTAGAGACGCTCGAGGATGGTAGCATCATTATTGTAAGTAACTGCCTTTGTCTGTTCTTGGCATAGGGCTCCTGACTGATCGATCCTTCATGCGGCTGTGTCTAGATCGGTGGAAACCAATGGGGTGGCTTCGTGAACAGCGCCGGACAAAACAACCCGACATACGAGTTCTTCCCGTCAAGAGGTGCACCTATTGGGCTGAACCTTCTCAACGACACCCTTCCGGCCAATCTTTTCCCTCGTAAGACCGCGAAGACCCCATACCCGCTCCCTCTTGCCGTTGCTGACTGGCGCTTTGTTTGTTTCCAGTCACTTTCCTGCTTCCGTCTGGAAACCTGTTCATCCAGACTAACTGGGATGCTGAGATCTTCGACTACAAGAAGAACGTCGAGTACCGCATCGGCGAGATCCCACACTCCGTCAGGACCTACCCTGGAAGCGCCGCCAACGTCATGTTGCCATTGACTCCTGCTAATGGATACACCGCTACTATCATCTTCTGTGGTGGAACCAACTTGCAGCCTGATCAATGGACGACCAATTGGGCCATTGCCGCGTAAGCAGCACTTCTGTAGCTCTGTGGCAGTGATTAGGGTCGCTCACAGCCTCGCTTCTAACACGAATTGATAGTTATCCCGCTGACGACACGTGCGTCAAGATCACTCCGGACGTGTCACAAGATTGGATCGACGAAGGCGAGACCTTGCCTGATGGCCGCTCGATGGGTCAATTCATCCTGCTTCCCGACGAGACCCTCTTCTTGACCAACGGAGCCAACACCGGAACTGCTGGATATGGCAACAACGTGAGTCGCGGCAGCCATCTTCTTTCGTCCAACACAGCTGGATACTGATGCCCGATTGCGTGCAGACCTGGGCTATCGGCCACTCCTACGCAGATAACCCACTGATGCAAGGCTTGATCTACGACCCCAACAAGCCCGCTGGGTCTCGCATGTCCACCACCAACGTCGGCAAGTTGCAGGAAGAGAGAATGTACCACTCCAGCGCTGTCTTGCTTCCCGACGGTTCGGTTTGGATCAGCGGATCGAACCCCAACCCTGACTAGTACGTGCACTTCCCTAACATCTAGAGTTATTTGGGCGCGGGTGGCTGATACTTGTCTTGTGTGTAGTGTCGCGCCCAACTCCGGAGCTAGATACCCTACTCGAACCAGCGCTGAACGATACTTCCCATGGTACTACGACAAGACCCGCCCTGATCCCCAGAACCTTCCCTCTCAGCTCAGTTACGGTGGACCCTCCTGGACGATCTCCCTCACTGCGGCCGACTTGCTCGGACCCATGGGCGACAACTTGCCTACCGCTAAAGTCGTCGTAATCCGCACTGGCTTCAGCACCCACGCGTTCAACATGGGCCAGCGATACGTCCAACTCAACTCCACTTACGTCGGCAATGATGACGGCACTGCTACCTTGCACGTTCAGCAATTGCCTCCGAACCCCGCTATCTTGCCTCCTGGCCCCGCTGTCATGTACGTCGTTGTCAACGGTGTCCCCAGCATGGGTCAATGGGTTATGTGTGGATCCGGACAAATCGGAACCCAGACTGTCAACCCCGTGACGGACCTGCCTGCCAACTTCATGCCAGCGTCGCAGCAGACCACCGGTAACAACAACAACAACAACGGAAACAAGAGCGCTGCTGGCAAGAAGGTCGATTTGTCTATGGGTGCTATGGCCATTTTCGGTTTGGTTGGTCTCGTTGCTGCCCAGCTCTTCTAAAATGTATGGTGCGAACCTCTCGAACTTTGATACCTGAACGTTTTTTCTCTTTGCAATTTGTGCGTCTGTCCTGTCTCTTGTTTTTACTCTTTTCATGACGCTGTTGTTGTTCCTTTCACGAATTGCTCTTTTGTTTTCCCTCTCGCTCTTTGTTGAACTCTGGATGATGGATTTGGACGGACGATATTGTCGATTCGGTAGTTCCGATTCCCGCCGCTGTTACCTTTATTGTATATCGAACTCCCCGCTCTTTCCTTCTACTTTACGTTAGTTGGCCTTCCATGCCTGCTTCAGCTATCAGCTTTTGTCCTTCTTAACATAGTTGTGGATCTATACCATGGACCTTCTGCGCAGACTGGCCGAGCCTTGACATGGAGTTGCGATCGAAAGTCAGACTAAGAGCGTGAACGGCAGCCCTCCCTTACTCCAGGCGTGAGCTTTAGAATGAAACTAACGCTACTTCTATCTTCAAACAGTATAAACAGGATATTTATGGCGCAGTTGACTTAGCTGCAACGGTCTGCTCTATCGCGTGACAAGACCCTAGCGGGTGCCTGGACTCTATCGCCTCAAAAATCCTGGACGATCCGCGCTCCCTCGCTAGCGTTATTGCGTACCCGATATTAGCCCAGGCAGTCTCGATGACCTGGTTTCGTTCCCATTCTAAGTCCCTAATCCTCTCTTCTGCGGCTTCCCGAGCTTCGAACAATCCTAGCCAGCCAGTCATCAACAACCAGACCTCAAAGATCAAAAGTGTCAGTTCGCGGTTTTCACTCGCAAGTCCCTCCGAATCTTCTTGGTCGATACGACGGTGTATAAGTTTTCCAAGTTCTTCAAGCCTTTGCTTGCTGGTTTCCATTCGTGCATGGAACTCAATCATCCGCCCGGTACACGCGTCGACAGCGTCTTGTTCTGGTTTAATGAGGTCGTAAACGTATTGTTGGTATCTTGACCATGGGGGAGCTGAGTAAAAAGCCCAAGATCTGAAGTGCGAAGATGAAAGGCTCACATGTCAGCGACTTCAGCGCTCATGATGGCCCGCTGCTTTCTCGTTTGGACATCTTCGAGATATGCCATTGATTTCGATGCTATCTGTTTGGTGGCTAAGCAACGGTGTGGCGTATTTGAGGTTAGCGTGTAAGCTTTGATTTGAGGAGCCTAATAAAAGTCCAGGATGTCTTTACGTTAGGTAGATCTCTTTGGAGAATGCCGGAGGGGGGGAAGAAATGATAGCCCATCATGGTTTTCGCCCTCGGGATTTTATACCTGACATACGGCGGGGTTTGCGAATGCTTTGCCTTAGTAGAAAGGCAGGAGACTTCCTGTCGTCGGAAGCAACTCCCTTGAGTATGTGGACGTCGACTTCGTGCAGACGTGTACACAGCTACGTCCACCGAGCCAAGCAATAAACTCCCTTAGTTAATACCCAAAAAGGCATTGAGTTTGCATCCACTATTCTCAGAGGCTTAAGATTTCTGAAATCGAGTCTGTTTGTCGGCGGAGACCTCGGGCAGACGTCCGCTCTTCGGTTCAGCAACTGAGACATTCGTCACAGACAATGACGTTTGCTCCCCGATCATTAGTAGCTCCTAATTATCATTATTTATGCAGCTACGGTGCCATGTCTGTGATTCTATTGATAACCTCTACAGGGCTGCGTTTTAGGGACATAGAGATATCATTTTGTTCGGCTTCGACTGCTCGAGCCACCCCTACCCCCTCAACTTGTACGCCTAGATTGTGGAGACGCTCCAAGTCTGGAAGAAGTTTCAATACTTGTTTCCGCTTTGCCTCGGTCCCACTTGAATCTTCTAGCCTGCCCGTCGGCGACTTTCTTCTTGTCGTCGGTCGCTGCCCACTGATCCATGAGCGCCCAGGAGTTAAAGATGAGGCGCACTCGCTTATTTCTCTCATCTGTTGCTGCATGATTTCGTGACAGTATCCTGCCAGTATTCAAAAAGGAAGGTGAACCGAATTCTGAAGATCGCGTATTTTGTCGAACTAGGACTCACGTTTGAACGACCTTTAACCTTTTCTCAGCCTTTTTTATCCGCTTCCTTGAATCTTCCATCATGATTACAGTGGACGTAGCAAGTAGTGTTGTTTGAACAAGGGAATCGGTTTCTGCAGCCGAGATTCTCGACTCGAGGGCACATGACTCCAGTATCTGAGATGCCTGAATGATAAAAGTTTTCTAATATAAGATCGAATCTTATCCGTCCCATGGGACGGAGGGGAATAACTTTTCTTCGTTCTGAACGCCCACGGATGTTTGCGAGAGTGCGTCGTATGCGTATACCTCAATCAATCGGATGCAAAAAGGTATGTCGTATGGATTAGACACATCTGTGTCCATCATAATCGTACATCATCTTTCGGCCGTGTGAGCTTTCATTCCCGGTCGGAGGACCAAATTCCCGCACACTTTGTCCGAGAAGAAAGGTCGGATGCTGGCTCACTGCCGCCGGAAGCACTTCCGATGGTTGCGAGGACATATCCGTGTGGACATAGAGTGGATCGGTTAAGCACGCGTACGCAATTCTGTACACTGTGTAAAACACGTAGTCAAACACTGAATTCCCTCCACGAGCATTTGGAGAGCTACTGAGACTGCCCCGAGCCATCACACGAATGCTTGTTTTAGACGGTCTAGGAACGTGTCTATTGGTCTGCAAAGCTTTCGTACAGAAGCCGACTCAGGTTGGAAGCTTCGGACTTCCAACAATGGGGAGATCCGTCACATACAACAATATTTGCTCCTCCGTTATTACATGTATCTAAGTTGGTGGGAAGCTATGTCACGTATATACGATCACAAACACACCGCCACGACCATCGGATATTGATCGCCCAAAGATAGCACCTGCTTAAGCTAAGACTGGTCGAAGGTCCCTCCCATCTGGGTGTACTGCTTGCGAAGCGGACCCAAGTCCATACGAAGATGCCAGTGTATCGTTTCTGCCTTCGCTAGCTGTCGCTCGAGGCTTCTAGCTTCCTGTTCTGCGACTTCCTTCATTTCGTCCATCGTTGTTTGCTGGTCCACGAGCTTCTGGAAGTTGAAAGTGAGGTCGACAAGCTCTTTTCTTGTTGCGAGCACCGCGCTGTCATCTCTGTTTTCGACACAGGACAGAATCCTTTCCTGGATCCGATGTTGCTCGTTGTTGGAGGCTTCTAGCGAATTCCTGATGTCGAGAATCCGGTCACCGATCCTGGATGCTATATCAGTCTCTTGCTGCATAATATTGCGATAATGCGCGATTTGTCTTTAAAGGATGGTAGATTGAGCTCTAAAGAGTTTTGGCGATTCTGTTGGGCTAGGACTCACAATTCGATGATCTTCATTTGCCTTTCAGCCTTCTCTATCTGATCCCTTAATTCTTCAAGTGTGCTCATGGATTTATGGCAGATGGTTCTATGCTACGAAGGCTTTAAATTAGGCTAACTTGCAGCCAAGTTCAGGACAATCGAAGTATGGGAAATACCGAAATAGTTGAGGGGTGGTGGGTTGCTTGGAGAGTGACCATTCCCTGACATCGTGCATTCCCGCTTTTATACGTTTCATCTGGGGTGGTGCTCTTACCTTGTCCGCGTATAGACGCCCATATCCACGAACGACAGATTGTCGTATGCCTTAATGGGGGAATGTGTACTGAGCGGCCACCTGTTTCCAGTGACATCAGGTCGACTCGGCTTAACATATGCGTTGAAATTGTCTCGAAGGCTACTGAGCGGGCCATGTCGGGCTTGGATTTTACTTTGGGGAGAGGGCGCGATCTTGCCTGTGTGACAGTCTTGCAACCGTTGGTCAGTGGGCCTAACCGTTTCCCCTCCCAAAGCCCATTGTGAGGCCACCCCGAGCTCGATTCGCCACATTATACATGTAAGTCCTATCCTTACTCCTTTCGGGCTTTCATAAGAGACACTCAAGTCAACTTGAGGAGCACTCGATCTAACGGGCTCTCAGAACAGCTTCAGGGGAAGCGAGGCGGATATGATGGAATTGAGCGCGATCTTTGAGGTCGAACCCAACTCCAGATATCTATTGATGCCACGGCTGGAAACTACCACCTTGTTGGGGTTGAGTTTCAGCAATCGTTGATGAATTGAAGTATAGCCGAAGTCATGGCAGCTTGAATCCAAGGGGCGGCAATCCTCGATACAACGCTCGCTGGTGCACGTGATGAAGTCATCACGTGCACCGGCCAAGCACAGCCATCCCCGAATCCCATGGCGCCTAAAGGACACCACACAAAAGCTCTCCATACCAATTACGTGTTGCGGGCATTACACCCTTTTTAAATAGCTTATCATGCCATGATATCGTAAGAATGAATTTCTG
>WSUI01000168.1:0-51475 GCA_019633595.1 Tulasnella sp. UAMH 9824 | reverse complement strand
TGAAGCACATTCCAGTTGCGGAGTTCTGGATCCGTGACGAAGTCTCAAGGATCAAGTCCATTTCGGTCCATTACTGTTCAACTGAAGATATGCCGGCTGATCTCCTCACCAAAGCCCTTTCTTGCCCACTGGTTGAACATCTCCGAGAGCGTATGGGACTGCAGTTTTCTTCCTAGAGGCGCTTCGTCGAGGGGGTGTGTTGCACTTGGCCATGCGTCTCCTCTCCACCTCTATTACACTCGCTGTCATCACTTCTATATATGAGAATATTCTTGTGATTTGCCCTGTTTTACTCTACAATGTATATGTAGTTGTTGTTGAACTGTTTGTGGCGTATTTGTACATGTTGTGGTATTATTTGCTTCCTTTTACTATATATACCTGATGTACTTGTACGTAGAATCATTATTGACTCTTTGATTCCCCTCTCTGTTGTGAGATACCTGGGATCACTGAATTGCTGCGTTTAACAAGTCGTTCGAGGATGATGCCGAGGGCTTGCTCTTGGTTTTCTTCCCAGATCCTGATTTCCCTTGCTTCGTCTGTGGTGATCTTACTTGAATTTACAACTGATGGTTCGTCTATCTTCCTATCGACATTCCTCCACACTTTCGCAGCAAGTAGGGCTGCCCTGGTCTCTTGGACAAATGCAGGGTAAGTGGCGGAGTTGGTGAGGATGGTGAAGTCTGACTTGGCCATGGTGAAGAGTTAAGAGCGGCTGGTCACTGGGAGGACAGGAGGGATGAAATTGGGGATGAATACGATCGTAAAGTTCAGGTAGATATAGGTGAGGGATCGGGGTTAAGTGAACGCAAGCCCATCCTCAGCTTTCAGGGATATGACACCCCACGAGGCATTCCATGGCAAAAAAGCCTGACTTCAGCATGCATTGGACTTTTGGCTGCCATGCATACATCCATGTGCAGAAAGAAAAGAGGAAAGATGCAAAATGGCACACGCAACAGCGCATTTACCTTGGCTTCAAGGACGGATACGAAGGATTCAAGTGCTACAACCCAGAAACAAACCAGTTCATTATCTCTAGGCATGTGGTCTTCGACGAAGACGAATTCCCAGGCATCTCATGGAGCGACAAGGATGAAGCATTTGTTTCCATCAGTGGAGGCTATTACCCTATCCCAAATGGTGCTCTCCTGACTGCACCCCAAGCTCCAGGACCTCCAGCTCCAGCTCCTGGTCCTCCTCTTCCTCCTGCCCCAGCACCAAATGTGCCTGCGCTGCCAGCTTCTCCTGCTCCTCTTGCTCCTGGTCCATTCCTGCCTCATCCGCCTGCACCTCCCTCCACTCCTTCAACACTGTCAGCACCACCCTCGCCAGCCCCTCCTGGCGCCTTTGGTGATAAAGACGAAGACGACTATGCCCCAAAGACACCAGAACCTCCAGAACCTTCAGAGGCTATGTCACCTGAAGGCTATCGCCTACCATCCAAAGCTCCAGAAAAGCGATGAGGAACGGGCTACAAAAGTAGAAAGAAGACGGAGCCATCACCGACACCCCCTCAAATAAAGAGGGAACCCAAGTCTCCAACACCACTCCACTTCCTGTACATCAAGTCAGCCAAAAAGAGCAAAAAGGGCAAGGGTCACAGAGAGATCAACAAACTAAAGAGGGACTCGTGGTCTGTCGACCCAGAGGAATACAGTTGCCATAACCGGAGAACTGGTAAAAAGAGACAGCGGTCCATCAAACAGGCAGAATCTGAAGAAGATCCAATCATCCCAGGAGCCAATGCACCTGGAGAACCCCTGCATTGAGGCACTAGGAACCGCCAGCCTCCAACAGAAACCTGGAAGGCACAACCTCATCAAAGAAAAAGACTCAAGCCCACTTTCGATTTGCCAAGTGACAAAGAAGTTAGTGATGAGGAAATGGAGGATTCCGAGACTCCAGAGCCATCAGGAAGTGGCCAGCAGCTCCAAATTGAAATGGACAAAGATAACTTCAACAACGATTCACCTGCGCCTTCAGGGGGTGTACAGAACACAAACTCCGAGGCCAAAGTTGAGATGGAAGTCACTCCCAAGCCTCTCAACAACGTGTTTCAGGCACTAAAAATCGGCTACCCTGATAAGGAACTCCTGTCTTTCGAGGAAGCTGCGGAACAAGCACTCAAAGTCACAGCCGACAACACTGAACCTCAATCATTCGCAGAAGCCATGCGCCACCCTGACAAGAACAAGTGGTTTGACACCGCAACAGCTGAAATCCAAGCTCACATTGAAAACAGCACTTGGGAACTTGTCCAACTTCCTCCAGACCGCAAGGCAATTGGCTCTCAAAGGGTCTTCAAGGTTAAATGCGATGCGAAAGGTGAAATCGAACGATACAAAGGCTGACTTATCTCCTGGTCACCAAGTTCTGGATCCATGACAAAGTATCCAAGGTCAAATCCATTTCGATTCATTACTGTCCGACTGAGGAAATGCCAGCCAACCTTCTCACCAAGGCTCTATCTCATCCAATCATGGAACATCTTCGAGAACTAATGGGACTGTGACTACCTTCCTAGAGGCACTTTGTTGAGGGGGTGTGTTGCACTGAGTCCTGCATCTCCTCTTTACCTCTATCGCACTCGCTGTCATCACTTCTATATATGGGAATATTCTTGTGATTTGTTCTATTTTACTCTACAACATATGTAGTTGTGTTGTTGTTTGTGGTGTACTTGTGCATGTTGTGGTATTGTTTGTCCCACTAACTATATAAGCTTGATGTCCTTGTATGTAGAATCATTATTGACTCTTCAATTCCCCTCTCAGTGTGAGATACCTGGAATCGCTGAATTGCTGTGTTTAACATTTGGTCAGTCTTAGGATGCTATTTGAGTTATCCCCTCAAGGCATGTCCTGTTCTTTGCTTTGCCTTCTGCAGCCTATCCATTTATCTTATACACAAGTGATCAATGGCTAATCAATTTACACCTAACCCTGATCATAAACCCTGTCTGTTGTGAGTTGCAGTTTGAAACATGGTGCAACTGTTGCTTCCATTCCCCAAACCGCAATGACAACCATGCTGAAACAGGCCTTATTCAGTTGAGAGTGCTGTTTGCATGGATTCCTACTCACTTTGTGCCATTCACCAAAATTCCTTCATGGACAGGGAATCTTGTTTGTGGTCTACTCAAGGTTTCATCAGAGGACCATTGGCACAGGATCCTTCAAGACACATACCCAAGGTTTGCAATCCGTTTTCCCATCATCCACCCATTCACAAAGATCCATGCACGATATGGTTGGAGTGTTGGAGTTGTGCTGGGACAGTCAACAAAGTTGAAAGATTGCATGATGTCACTTCCAGGAAGCAGGTTAAGTTGAAATTGGGTTCGGAAAAATCCTATCCCACTATAGCCCCCTGTTCTAATGATGCCAGCATTGTCCACCCATCTTGTAATGGGAGGCAAGCCTTGTTCAAGGCTTTGGGTGGTCCATTCTTGTGCATCTTCATGTACCTCAGGCTGATGCCAGCCCATCCGCTCGCCATAGAGACCTCCCTCATTGAATATCCCTCTCTTTCTGTCAGGGTAGCTATAGAATATAATGAGACCAGTCACTCCACGTTCTGGGTGCCTCAGCAACTTACTTGTTGAAACCACCGGACTTGCCCTGCACTTTCCAGTATATGAAGTCGCCATTGTGAAGGTCATAGCCTCGGATGCCCCTTGGGGACCGTGACCCATCCGTATCCCAGTGATTCCATGTTTCATCTAGGCCCATGTTGTCCTGTTCAATCATTATTAGGAATGCATCCACCTTACAATACTCAACACAGACATACTTGGACAACAGTCAGAATATTCTCTCCCTTGGTGAGGACCCCATTTGGAAATGGGTACCACTCAGTAGTTTCCGAGATAACATTTCTGTTACTTGTAGAGTTGCCGTAGGTAGTCCGTATGAATACATCATTGACATAAACAGATGCCGCAAAACCTGTCATATACATTGAGTGCATTTGCCACACTTGTTTAATACACACTCACCTTGGCCACCATTGATTGTAAGCGTGACTCCATCAGTATTGGGACTTGAAATAAAATGGCCCCGCCAGATGACAACACCTTCACAGCTAGGGAATATCGGGGTGAGAAGCATGGAACTCTAGTCCAGATTTGTTTCTACTCACAAGCCATAGTCACATCCGTACAGAACATGTCTTCCAGAATAAGGCTTTTGGGATAAATTGGTAGATGTATGGTTTGCCGTGATCCAGGTGGTGTCATCAAAGTGTAAGCTTGCTTCCGGTAAACTGTCGGCATACTCCCAATTGTCTAGTGACTGAGCCCGATAATTCAAGAGAGCTAGGTTCGGAACAAGGTGGAATAATGATCTGAAGTTGCCATCCGCTAACGGGCTTGCCAGAGGAATTATCTCCTGCCCATTCCAGTATACAGATTTAGTTGTTAACGGCATGCCAATGATTGTGAGGTACGTGCTTGCACTGGGGTCAAGATCCCCCGCAATGTTCAATCTGTGGAGATGAGGGTGAAATGATGCGGATCGAACAAGCGCTGGACCGGAGATGATGATAGATGAATTACTCCCCACCGACCAAAAGCTTCGAAGTGGAGGGGTCTTGGGATCCGTAACTTCCAGCATTGGAACCCAAAACGTGTTTGATGTTGATGTGTCCACAAAATAGACGGCCTGAGTTTTCGACTCATGGATCGGCACAAGACCAGTGAGTCCAGGAAGGACATGGAAGATGGTGTAGATGCTGGAAGCGGGGTAAGGTGACGTGTTGAGGAAAGGATGAGGTGCACCCGTGACACCAGTCTCCAGGAGAACGGCAAACTCGTGCTCCTGGCTACTATTGCCTGTAAGCACGAGGACCTCACGTCCAGCCATCCACCCAAAATAGAGAATAGCTGCGGTTGAATAAAGCAGAGTGTTATGTCGGGGTTTCACGGCTGGAGGAGAGGCGAGGAATGTTGTGATGATTTTAGACTGTCGACCTTCCAGCTTGATTGAGTGGGCTATATGGGGGATTTGCAATTCCCCGGCGACCTGCCATTGTGAATGAATATGAGGATTTGCGCGGACCTTGAGGCGAAATGATGAGGATCCACTACAAACACATAAGTATCTACGGTGAACTAATTCGGGAACGATGGCTGTTTACCTGTGCGTTGAGTCCTTATGCCGGGCGATAAAGAAACCGCTCTTGGTATCCGGATTCTGCAGGAGTGTTGCGGATACAGGCGATGAACCTAGAGTTAGTTCTATCTCCCAGGTCGTGTTTGGCATGATGTCGGTCTTGTAGAAGTCTGAGACACTGCGGAGAAAGAGTCCTTGTCGCTTAATCTCTGCATACTTCTCCACCCTGATGTCTCGGTTTTCTGAGATAGCAGCTCCATAGTCATATGATGTCTGGTTCGTGCCAATTTAACTCGCGCGGTGGCGGATTTGAGTGAGTTGACTCACATATACGCCGGGGAAAGGCAGGTGCCCCCATGATGTTCCACCATAGCTAGAACCATTCTCGGGTGTGAGCTTTTGAAGTGAGCATCGGATTCGACTATCTCAGTCACTGACATCATGTAAATATTGATCATTTTGGCATTGTTGGCCAAAAGAGCGAGGTGGAAAACGGATTCAAACTCTGCATTGGTTAGGGTTGCACACGCTTCATATCCGGGCTGTAAAAGTGGACATGTCAGAGACATTTCTGCGACCTCCGCTCTAGTTCCTCACCGCACCAGGACCCTAGGAATCGTGCAACTTTTAGTGAAATCGAGACTTCATGGAGATCATGCTTTCTCACCCAAGCGTCGTATGCACCTCCCTGAAATTCGGGTATGTACAGGGGTTGATGCGGATTTGCATGTTTGTGGAATTTGGCGTATGTTTCAATGACCGGTTGCCAGTGCCTTGGATGAGCGCAATCGAATTTCTGCGGATAGGAATCAAAACTAGAGTCCCAAAGGATTGGCAAAATGTTAGACGCAGAGACTTAGCCTTGGATGAGGCATTGAGAACTCGCACCCGTAGATATCACCAGATCCCGTGCCATTTACGTAATTGGCACCCATATACGCGTCGTTGATGGTCAGCGGAACCTCAATGCCGCTAGATCGAATTGCGGCTTTTAGTTCCTCCATCATTTCACGCTTCCCAGGATATCCAACATCGTCGCGGTCAACATATTCATTCTCCAGTTGTACGGCTATGATGGGTCCTCCGCGAGTAATCTGGTATGGGGCTGCTAATTCAGTGACTTTGTCGATATACGGCCGCCATGCGTTGTAGTAGGTGGTGTCGTTGGTTCGGAGGTGGCCCGAGACATGACTTGTGACCCAGTGTGGAATACCACCGGCTGATAATCAATCATTCAGTCAGCTGAATAGCCGTAGAACGTAAGGAATCTCTTGACCTGTCGTTTCGGCATTGATGTATGGTCCAGGTCGCAAAACAATCCAGATGCCGATTTCCATGGCCATCGTAAATAAGGGTTCTAGTGCCCGATATTCGTTGAAATCGAATATACCAGGGGCTGGGTTCGTAAGGCCCCTGGAAATCCGTTTGATTAGCTAGAATTTCCATGCTGAGGTGGATAGGGGCGCACCAGTGAATGTAGACAGAGATGGCGTTCATTCCGGCAGCTTTGATTTTTTCCAAGATGTCGCGCCATTTAGGTACAACAGGAAGACGCCACGGATGGAATTCTCCACTCCATAGGAAGATCCGTTGGTCGTTGATCAAGAGAGAGTAGCCATCCCAAGTCACGGTGCCTTTCTGGTTTCCATATTTGTATGGATATCCTTGACCAAGAATACTTTGGCTAGATAGTTGAATTGCTGTACCTACGGCACAGGCGATGAACAAGGAAATGATATAGCCCAATCTAAGCTTCATGGGGAGCGGTAGAAGGACGTTAAAACGGCTGACCGTGAGACTAACACTTCTATTCCCAACCAGGACCGTTCCCTTTCGCTAGGACGAAAGTTCCCCCCACCACATGTATCAACGAAGAGAAGATTGGCCAAAGGATAATAGGACACCGCTCTCAGTCCAGCTCCATCCTTCATCCACGAACCCCTCTGCACCGCAGCACCGGCAAGTGACAGCAAGGCGTTCTGAGCTTCGCCAGCAGCTGGAGACTGAGACCGAGGATGAGCATGTGATCTGCTTCTTACTTGATACCTTCATTGCATCATTAACCTTCCTATGCCACATAGAATCCCTTGCCGACTTCTCGAATAGCGCCGCCTCTAGGTTCTCCTCAACGCTGGTCAGGTTCCGTTATTCTTCCATGGCTTTTCCAATTGTGTCGCTTGCTCTCCATTGTACCCGCAACGGCGGCGACGGTCGTACATGTTATGCATCTGTTGGACCCTCCAACGTCCAGTCCAAATGGCCGTGTCGAATACGGCCTTTGCATTCTATGGGTGAGGATCTAGTAGCATTTTTCGTTCCCGCTGACTGATAATAGGTTGCCTGGTAGGCGCTGCTTACAGCTCGACAATGTTTCTCGTTGACCTCTGGTCTACTCAATCGCTGGCGGCTATATTATTCCCCCCTTCCAACACTCATACGCCTACTAGCTTTGCAAGCGATATGCTGGCCCGCGACGCACTACACTCTTCGACTCTTCGACCACGACAGGCGTCCCCTCGTTTGCTGGGCGGCTATTGGTATCGCAGACACCTCCTTGGTGTTATTTAGGTCACTGATCCCGGTATTACACCTTTAGGCACTACCACCTGCTTCAGCAAGGCAATCGAGATGTGGGTAACATCCAACCTTCGGCTGCTCCCTAAAGATAGGCGTGGTTGGTCCGTCAGGGGTATGGCAGTGTGGGCTGTCGGAGAGCTGGGGGCTCCAAGTGCTGGTGGGCCCGCCGGATTACGGAGCGACGCGATGGGCAACGCGAAGGGGAGGAGATGGAACTGGAGTCGAGTTTTGGAGAAATGCGTCGCTCCTCCCGGAATCATCTACATCGTCATGGCCTGGGCTTTGCTTCTAAAAAGGGAATTTGATTAGAAGCTTCCTGCCCTCTGTCCGTTGCAGTTGGATTTTCGTCAACGGTTCTCGAATTCCTCGAAGAAGCCGCTTCGTAAATTGTTCGACACGGTTCTCCTTGGAGCCATCGTTCAACTTAAGAGAAGCTCGAGCATTGCCGTAGGTAGGATCATCTGCTACCTTTAGCCGACCTGCTTTGTTCTCAGACCTCTATTATTAGCTGTGGCAGATATGTTACTCAAATGAAGAGGTGATCAGTCTCGGAATTGCACCCCTTGTACGCTGCCCGTGGTCCATGATCTGTGCCGTAGGCGGCATCCTCCTCAAATGGTCCGGAATATTTCGCCTCAAGTGTCCCTTTATTCATCGTTACGTATGGCGTTTATACATTTGAACCGTATCCCTTATGCGATCTGAGTATACCCGTCCGTTGGTCCCGTTTAGATAAAAGAATTGCTTATTTAGACCTAGACCTCGCGCCCAGACACCTCTTATACTTTCCTTTTGGCACGATGCAAGTTGAACAGGCTGAACCCAGTGGCAACAATGGCGGTAGACTAAGCAAATTTTTCATGTCAAGCACTCTAATCACGGGATGGCTCCTGAACAGCATAGCATTTTCTACGTCCAAGAGCTAATCCGGTTACAGGGGCGAGAGTATCATGTGAACAAGAGCTGAAGGCGCGAACAAGAGAGGAACAGTATCCACTGAATTAGAGCGGTGGGGAAAGTACATCGATGTCCGGAATTGAGAGGAGGTTGAAGGGACCTTAGATCGGCGCGTTGCCTTTGTGCGACACTGGAGCCCTCAGATCTGCACAGGTAGAATGGTAATTAGCGAGAGCCGTGAAATCCGATGCACGAAGGCGTACCAGACTCAGTTCCAACGTCCACACGCGCCGAGACCAAAGTTTGACAGCGCGAGGTGCTTCGCCAGCCTTGGCAATATCAACGTCAAGTCCATCCCACCAGCATTTGCGCTACAAGGAATAAGATATTCAGTACTGAGGACTGCCATTGGAAGATGTGATATTTACCGCAGGCTTTCTCCAAAACAACAGAAGCTTCTGAGCGGTGCTCATTTGGTTATTATCGACGGTAACACCGGCGGGGGTGGGGTCTGATGGATTGGCATGGGTAATACCTGTCTTGAGCAGTACCAAGGCAATTGACGAAATGCAACAACGGTTGGGCTCGAGTGCGCGGTAACCCCACGAATCATCTCGTTCAAATCCGCTGGAATGAAAAGGTGGACGTGAGTATTCTTGGTTGAAAGAGAACTCGGCGGTTATCGCACCTCATACACAGCATGTCAATCAGATGTTGCTCCGCAAGATTGTTCTCTTTGCTGACATTTCTTTGCAAGGCGGTGAAGATGCTTCTCTTTTCCAACAGCTTCTGGCCGCATTCTTTCTTCAAGTCGATGAGATCAGGACTTGGTTGACCAGTCGTTGGCTCCGCTGAAGTTTTGGCCTTGTCACCCTTGGGAGGAATCGCGAAGTATTCTAGCTCTTCCCGGAGAACGATGATCGCTTGTTTGGTCAGGAGAGGATTCTGGGATGGAGCGAACTCGGCGGGAATGTTTTGTGACCCCGGATCGACGAGATGCTGCTGTGCTTGATACAGGCCTGGAAAGTTTGAGGTTCCGTAGAACGTATCTTGCGCTTGACGGAAGAATGAGAGAACAAAGGAGAAGCACTGGGGGTCAAACTGCGATGAACGATATTGGACGTTAGTTCACATTCCAATTTCACTATTCCTCCTCCTCTCCCCCCTTTTTAGAGGACCAGCCGAGCGCGACTTACATCGACAGCATAAACGTCTTCGTCTTCGTCGCTCTCTCCTCCATCCCCGGCGGTGCTTTGGCGGCTAAGGACCAGTCCATTCGGGAACAGACAGAGCAGGACGGACTCGGGCAGGTTCATGATTGTCTCCCTGTCCACCGAGAACTTCTGGCCTCGCAGGTCCAGGGTAAGCCGAGTAAGCAGTTGAGGCTGCAGGCTGGATATGGGAGCGGGTGCGTGCTGCGAGACTTGGGTGATAGGACTAGAAGAGGTGGCCATTGCGCTCTACAAGCAACTGAATGATTATCGTAGTTGCTGAGAGGGAAGTGGTTTACGTGACTGGATTCAAGGAGCGAGAGGGAGCGGAGCGGAGCGGAGCGTCGTCGATTGAGAAGGGGGGGGACTGGGTGGATAACTGGTTGGTTCCCCCGAACAGAAAACACAAACACGCCGAACCCGCAAGGCACGAGAGTCTGTTGCACCCGAACGCAGCGGGCAACGACCATCACAACAGCATTTTATACAAGGGGAGAGCAATATTTTTTTTACACTATACAAGTACGTTTGCAGCACCAGACAGTAGAAAAATACACGTGAATGAGCAGTGCAAGGCAAAGAGACGAAAAACCCGAGTCAAAGAATCACAGTGCGACCCGATATCTGCTACGAGCTGGGGATTTTTCCCGTCTCCCCCAAGAACGCTATCTTGGGGATGCTCGTCGCTTTTGTGCTTATTCGACATTGGTACCGGGCTGTATTTACGAAAGGTCAGCCTCTGATGGTCCGCAGCGTGAGTTAGGAAGACTTACGTAGAACCACGTCGTCAAAGCTATCAAAACGTAGATGACCATAAGAACCAGTCCTTCGAGCCAATTCGTTTTCCCGTCGGAAATGGCATAGTTGACCACTAGAATGGACACGAAAACGACGACCGTCTCGTAGATGTCGAAAACTGCGGGAACGGGCCGACGTTGAGTCGAAACAACGCTGTAGCACTTGAGTGTACTCACAGAGACTAAGAGGTTGGCCAATGATCCAGCCGAGTAGAACAAGGAATGGAATGACGAATAGCGCAATCTGAATGCTGGACCCAACAGCGACTGTGATGGCTAGGTCGAGCTTATTCTTTACTGATACGGTAACGGCCGTGACATGCTACAAAAACTAGTCAGATTTCGCGTGGCTTTGGATCAAAGATGGTAAAAATCACCTCGGCAGCATTGCCCACGAGGGGCAGAAGGATCAGTGCGATAAACTCCCGGCTGATGTCCCCTGTCGCGGTTAATCCGCTGATGCTATCGACGAGATATTCGGCAGTCAGACCAGTCAAGACGGTGACCACGACCAAGAGCGCAAAAGCAACGATAGGCTTGAGCTTTTGGTGCTCTTCTTTTTCTCCGAAGCTCGAACTACTGGATGAGCTTGAAGATGAGCTACTGGAAGAGGAGGAAGAGCGACGACTAGATCGTCCGGAGCTGGACGAGTCTGAATGACCGTGGATCGTCAAACTGGGTAGACTTGGCAGATGAGGCATCCTAAAGACCCTAGTTCCGGGAGGTGCAGTAGGTCCGTCAACACCTCCAGCTTGATGGGTCATGGCGGAATGGTATGCCGAGGCTTCCTTGGAGTAGATGTAGGCATGCGTCCACAATTGAAAGACCAGATAGGCGGCGTAGACAAAAAGCAAGACGATCGATGTTCCTCTGGAGATGGCCAGCACCGCACGGTCCGTCTTGTTTTGATCCTGATGACCTGAACTGGCCTGTTCATCTCCGAAGTTGAGGGAGCTGTTGAAGGCGGCGGGAATAACGATAGAGAAAACGGAAATGGAGAGTAGGGAGATGTTGAGCTGAGCGGCACGAATACCGTAACCTTGTTCGTGGAATCGAAATCCGCCGGCGAAGAAGCACATGCCTAGGAGAACGGTGTATCAGAACAAGGATACGCCAAGGAGAAGCACAAACTAACCCAATACGAGCAAGCAATTACTTAGGATGGAGCCAAGCATGGAAGCTTGAACGATACGGAGCTCTCCCTTGACGAGGGCGAGGATGGCGATGATAAGCTGAGACGCGCGTGATCAGCTCAAGCCCGCCTCCACCCCGAAGGTGACGTCAAAAAAGTCACTTACCTCAACGGCATTACCAAAGGTCGCGTTGAGAAGACCGCCTAGGGTCTGCCCGACACGGAGGGCGAGTTCTTCTGTCGCAAAGCCAAGAAGGGCAGCTAGGGGTACAATCTAGGGGAAGGGAAGAGGAGCGATAAGATATCATCAGTTTCCAAGTTGCAGGGACGATTAGGTCCGAGATTGACTTACACCAAGGAAGGAGAAGACGAAAATGACAGTATCTGTCAAGTGGGCGAAATGCTAGGAAAGAAACACGCGTTAGAGGTGTGGCTAGGCGGGTGAAATGAAACAATCGCCGCTGGTACGGCTAGGGAGACTTACAACGCCCCATGCGATGGGTACGAAAACAAGCATGACGTTCAGCCAGCTGTATGTTGCGATATTGTACAAGCTAACCCTGAGGTTGGGTGGAGGAGCGAGTTTACGCTCTGGTTCCAAGAGTTTGTTGAGAGTCTGGACCATGGACGGCTGAAGCCCTTGGATTGGTGGAGGGGCAGTCATGGCGGGATGCGACGGCAAGGATTGAGCTCTTCTGAGACCGATGGGTCCTGCTCCTGGGTTGCGCCTGTTGCGACGACGGGTCCTACCGCGTTCGATGGGTCCGCCCGCCCCGGGGGCGCGAGGAACGCCGAGGTCGATTTCATCCTCCTCGTCATCATCGAAGCCGAAACCACGATGTTCGTGAGGGGAGCCGATGACTGCAGGACTGCTTGCGTTGGAATGGACGGTGGTGGTCCTGGGAACCTTGAGATGGGTCGGGCTGGCGGAGACATGTTTTCCGGATTCGAGGTCGATGTCGAACGAATTGGTAAACTGGGGAGAAGCGCTGTTGCGGTTTGCGAAGAGCCTTTCTGGACTGTGTTTCTCATTTATGGATGCGAAGTCTCTGGAGAAACGTTTGGTTCGTATGTCTGGGTCGTCGTTGTCTGCAGCGACGGTGGTGGTCGAATTTGGAACGGAGTGTGCGGATGGGCTCTGCTTCTTTTCGTCCAACGAAGCTGAAGGATTAGATATAGGAGGCTTCACCATAAGTGAGGGGGGTGGAATTGAAGTAGGAGAAGGTGCTTGGGAAGAGCGAGCTGCCTTTTAACGAGGACTGGGGGAAGAAGGAAGCGGGAAGGGATTGGGGGGGGGGGGTGACGGGGGACTGATGAGGGGTATGAGGAGTGTTTGCGAGAGTGGCACTGCCAAGGGCCCAGAAGAACATGACGATGCAAAGTGCTCTTTAGTTCGGCATCCGGACCCAAGCGCGTACGCGGATGCGGACGCCGTCCCTGGTGTGGTTTGACGCCGCGGGGGGCGACTGCGATGGCAGCAGAAAGGCCTCAGGCCCGCGTCCGTCACGTCGCCACCAACGTCTAAACTCCCTCGTTAGGCCATCCTCCACTTCCTCCAGACTTCCACACCCTCCGCCCACACTCACGCTATCGCACTTGAGCAAGCTCCGGTATGGATCCAAGCGATGCTACAAGCACACCAAGAGAGGCAGGACCACCATCCTCCCCTCGGAGCGTTCCCACACTCGCCCTCGCTTCCCTTCTTCGGAACTCCCTTGCCGGGATAACACGTTCGTCCACGTCCTGGCGGCAAACTCCAGAAATTGAGCGGATCAGTCAGCCTGAATCACGTTGCAGCGGTGTGTCCCATATCCATCCATCCTCGCACTTTCGCGGCGCGTCTACTTGGCATCCGGGCAAAGCCCAAACGGATTAATTGCGTCCAATTCCCCTTTGGTCCATGATGCCAAGAGAATTCCTTTCCGGTAAATGACCAGCGGCCCGCCCTCTCGAACATTCCTTCCCTGCTTAAATACGCCGTCCCATTGAGCCCACTACCACCGCTCAATGGTCGATCCGATGCAAGGGACCGGTGGTGGGATGACCGAGCGTGCCTCGGCTAGACGGCTGCGGTGCAACGCTCAATCTACATCCCAACCCAGCCAATCAAGTCCCTTTAGCAGTCCTCTCCTGTCGCGTGCAGACGGGGCATCGTCGCTCAGGGAGGCGCAGGGACCGGGTCCCGGTTACGACAGGGCAGGAGCCCCATGAAATATATATCGAGACCATGTTATAAAGTCAACACGTAGATATCTTAATAGCGTTCCTTCTAACTGGAGTAACTCGACGGACGAACGTGTTTGATCCGGTTCGGATTTAGCGGAAGCAGTAAGGAGTCACATGTCAGAACTTTTTCCACCCCACCACCACACCAGATTCCCCTTCACAAGCAAGCAGCGATGGGAGGATACTACGACGAAATAGACATCGAAGACATGACATGGGACGATGCCAAAAAGGTCTATCATTATCCTTGCCCGTGCGGAGACCGATTTGAGATCTCCAAGCCTCAACTCAGAAACTATGAAGACATCGCAACATGCCCCAGCTGCAGCTTGATTATTCGCGTCATATACGATCCAGTACGTACCCACCGCGCACATCATAGAACTACCTTGCGACCCATGTCCTTCAATTAGCTCGACTTTGAAGACGAGGAAGAAGAGGAGGAAGAGGAAGAACAGGGGTCCGTTGAGGAGGAAACAAGCTCCGAATCTGCTTCGGACCAAGAGAAGGACGTCGTGACGGCGATGAAAAGCCTTTCCGTGGCACCAGTTGTTGCCGAAGGCGGTCATGCCCAGGAAGCGGGCGGCGACGTTGGTGATGAAAGCCACTCCAAGGAAAGTGCAAAAGATGCTGGTGCCGTATCTGCGAGTGACAGCGGGCTTGTTGGCGGGATATTCAAAAGCGTTACTGGCCTCTGGGCTTAGACTAGCACGTCCGAGGTGAGTTGGAGTCGGTCATAACTGCTTTAGGCCCGTGATACACAAATCCATCATGTGCACAGGTCGACGCCTTGCATATCTTATGCGATGCAGATATCTGTAATATCATTACAACTTTACTCGACGACTATACTTTTCCTAAGCAATCACATTTCCACCATTGGGATGCAAGACCTGTCCAGAGATGTATCCCGAATCCGGGCTCGCAAGGAAGACGAAGCAGGTGGCCACTTCGACCGGTTGACCTGGGCGTCCCATAGGAACAGTCTCCCCAAAGCTTTCTTGGGATTCCTTCGGCATGGTGGCAGCGATGAGCGGCGTCCAGATAGGACCGGGAGCGACGACTGGAGCCGAAATGGTGTCATGACGCTTGTCAAAAACCTGCATCCATAAAACTCACCGTTGACGCGAATGCCCTTCTTTCCGACCAAGGCATTGTTCAGGGCACGAGCAAAGCCAACCATTGCGCCCTTAGTGGCCGTGTAGTCGATGAGCATAGGGTGGCCCTTGAAGTGGTTGACGCTCGCGTTCATGCTGATGGTACTGCCCTGTTTCATGTGAGGAAGAGAGGCTTGGGTGATGAAGAAATGAGGATGGATGTTGACGTTGAAGGTGTTGAGCCACTGGTCAGCAGAGAGTTCGGAAAACTCTTTTTGAACATCTTGAGTTCCGTGATTGAGCACAAGAGAATCGACCGTGCCGAACTTATCCACATGAGACTTGACGAGTTGATCGCAGTTTTCCTTTTTGGTGAGATCCAAGGCGATGGTGTTAACGGTGACTTTGGGAGCGCGTTCCTTGATGATAGAAAGCACGTCCTGCATGTCTTTTTCTTCCTATCATGCCGATGAGGTGAGTACATGACTTCTCTCACGTCGTGCAAACTCACTTGTTCCAAATGGTGAAGTGTCAGATCTGCTCCCTCGAGAGCTGTTACAACAGTATAAAGTGACGTCAGGGACCCAAAGGCCGGATCAGGACGAGGCCATTGCGGCTAACCAAACAAAAGAGCGGTGGCTCTCCCGATGCCCGAGTCTGCTCCTGTGATGATGGCTTTCTTCCCTTCGAGCTTTCCAGCAGCCTTATATCGAGAGCCGTCGTGAAGGGTGTCGTCGACTGGCTGGGGCTTCATAGCATATTGCTGACCCGTGCCCTTGTGGTACTGAGGCTCTGGGTGTTGACTAAGATACTGTTCGTTCTGTGTTGTGGTAGACATGATACGAGAAGATGGGGGAGGAATGTTGAAAGAGAATTGGGTGGCAGACGTCAATATATACCTGGTGGTGATCCGGGGAAAGGTGGATCGACGGATGGTGCGGAAGATCACCAACGTCATACTCGTAAGTGGCTGACGAGAGGGCTTCAGCTAAACACCCTCCCCCCCCACCATGATGAGCTTATATGGACAGTGCTGAAGCGGGTTTGGTTTATATGACGCACACCCCAATGTCATCGAATCCAATTGGTCCCACAATTTCTCGATTAGGTCGTGCGAATGTCCGTACCACTTGCCCCCCCATGAAAAAGAGCCTCAGTTCCCCACTCGCTTGTCTGGAAAAGACGAGCTAACTCGCGATCGTCGAGAGAGCTTCAGGGCGAACAGTACGCTGCACGCGAATCTCCCCAACTCAGTCATCCCTGCGTGGTCCCCGTCTCGCACGTGCAAGTCTTCGTCACCACGCGTCAGCTGCCTTGCAGTCCACAACTCAACACTCACCCCTAATCTCGCTCTCACTCAACGCCCAGATGTCCAATGGATGCCACCACTCCCAAATCTCACTCTAAACCTCTTCCAGATCTCCCTCCACCTTCAGAATTCAAGGGCAAGCGATCACTTGAGGCGAACAACTCTCCTAATCCGCCACCCCTCTCACTGGCAGCTACATTGCACCTCCGCCGTTTGCTCTCAAACGCACTAGACGAAGAACACGTAGAATTCCAATGGCTCCCTCATCTTGAAAGTGCTCTTCAAACCCTCTCAGCCGCAGTCAGGAGTCGCGGTTGGACCACGGGATCCAAGGCGAAGCGCCTGGCCCTGCGTGCCGCTTCAAAGTTGCAACGACCTGGATCTCAGTCGAAGGAGCTCAGCGTGCCCCCTACACCTAGCAATACGGAAGTCACAGAGTCTCGAATTGTCGACTCAGATTGGGTTTACGCGGATGAAGGTTCAGGCAAAGTACTCGACTCCATCCTACTCGCTAAATTAGACGCGAGGATCGGAGCATCGACCGTCCCAGCACCAACGACGACTCCCACCCACATGATCATCACTCTCTCGCCGCATGAAGCCGCTCGCCCGTTCCCGGAGCTCGGCATCGACTTTGATCTTCGCCCTCACCGCGAAGGATGTACGTTTGCTGTCAAGAGCTTTTCGCTTCCCTTCTACGAGGACGAATCAGGAGGACGTCATGGGTCTGGAGGTGAATTCCTTGCGGGGTTCGAGGAATGGAAAGGTAATTCATAGTAATATCACTCCGATATCTGACCTTGACCGAGGTATCAATTTCAGGCATTGCCCTCCAGCCTTCCATGAGCGAAGTCCGAGTTGTCGGAGGCGACTTCTCTCTAAAAGGTGTTCAGAGCAAGGACGATTTTGCTGCCCTGACGAGGATACTGCGAGCCGGAGTGAGTGATTTGTTATAGTCAGCAATTGTCCGAGCTGCTGAGTCGAATTGAAGATATACTGCATCCTGTCGCTTCAACTTGAAGCTGGCCTCTTCGAGAACTACCAGATACCGCTGAAGTATTCAACGCCTTCTCCACCCAGTGCCAATTCAGATGCCCACCCCGCTTCAGCCTTATCCCCGACTCTGCCTCCTGCCTCTCCGAAACCAAATCGACGCACAAAAGCTGGATCGGGCTTGTGGAATTTTATCTCCAAGAAGACCGAAGGGATCCTAAAACCTCTACAGGGTTCTACCCCATCGCGTTCAGAAACCGAGAAAGATTCTGCCGCCCAATCCGCTCCTCTCCAACCAGTAACCGATGAGTCTACCACCCCCATCCACTTCCCGAACCGCGTTTCCCTCGACCTTGTTCGCACCCTTTCGCAGCATATTCGGCTTCCTTCGTCCCGCCGTGAGGATCAAGCCCCGAGTCTCGATACCCAGCAGGTTTCCCCTCCCACGGAAGTATTCTCCAAGATCGTAACCCGGCTGAGCAATGACAAGGTGATCCTATCCACCTCTCCGGATGTTCGAATCCCTCCACCATCGCTTCTACTGCGACTTGCCGAACGCGAACGATCATTTTCCTTAACGGAGAGCGCCGCTTCGACGTCGCCTCTCAGCACTCGCGGGAGACTTCGCCTGACAGGAGAAGATAAAGTGGGGTTAAACTCCCTCGCCGGCTGGACTCAAAGTTCTTTGGAGGTGCCAAATGAGGATAGCCTGCTCGCGAAGCTCACAGACGTCTCCGCCTTTGTTCGACACCAAAGCATCCGTGTCCTGTACACAGAGCACGTCCCTGTTCTCGAGCAATCATTGGAAGAGAAGCCTGATAGGAAAGGCAAACTTAGGGAGCAGAATGAAGGATCCACCTCTCCTTCGTTAGACTCCACCACCACCACCACCACCACAGAGGTCACCCCAACTGCCTCGGGGATTACGTTAGGATCCACTACCACAGGTGAATCCACTACCACTAATGAAACACGTCAGAGGTCTGTGGTACCTGAATCACCACCTTCCAAACTACCAACTCAGCCTCCCCAGACAGTTTCCTGTCTACCAGCATCCTGGAAGCACTATCAATACTTCTTACAAGGACCTGATAAAAGCCTTGGGGAATTTATCCTCGACGTCTGTCAAGCGGCCGAGGCTGGCGAGGTCTGTGATCGGGCGGGGTGCGGTCGACTGCGCAAGGATCATGATATGGAATGGGTTCATGCGGGAGCAAAGATAACGGGCAAAGTGGAGGAGCTATCTGAAGAAATTCGTGACAGTGCCGAGGGTGTTCACGCTGATGGCGTCGTCCGCCTGTGGAGCAGCTGTAAAGACTGCAACAAGCGGACAGAGGAGTATCTCATGAGCGATGCCGCATTGTGAGTCGTTTTGTTTGACAAATCAAGCTTCATCTGACTCCGGTCACGACAGCAACTACTCTTTTGCAAAGTACCTCGAGCTGATGTTCTATTCCACATCGTTTGCATGCATCCAACCCACGATTTGCGAGCACACCGCCCAGAACGACAACTCCCTGCCTTCAACCGATCTCCCGACCACCCATTCTAGAGTCCAGGTCCGGCGACACTTTCGACACAATAAATTGTTCCTTACACTCCAAATATCAACAATCGAGTCCGACCTGTTTGAAGTGAGGGTTCCCCGACTTCAAATTGTGAAGTCTATTGCCGAGGTCAAAAAACAGGAAGGATTGCAAACGGAGGGTGATCAGGTTAAGAAGCCGGACCAGCTCAAATTTTCCAGCACCTCCCGTTCTCCGGAGGATGCGCTAGAGGAGCAAGGGGCCCAACGGGAACGTGACGACTTGAGGCTCGAAATCACTTATTGGTGGAGCGGTCTCAAGGAGCATTTGACGAAGCTGGTAAGCAGAGAAATTCCGTTGCTTCGCACACCTAACTCGATCACATACTCCACAGGAGGAAACTTTGGCTGGAGAGACACCAAATCCAAAATCCAAACGTCTACCTACGACGCCAGACGACGGCGAAGGGAACAGACGAATATCAGCTCCACCAGATCAGTCTGAATCGTCTGCAGTCGGTCGTGTCTCGCCGTCCCCTAAAGGACCAGTTCCCAGTGAATCCGAAACTACACTTGCATCATCATCGTCAACGACGACCGTTGATCTAGCGATGTCGGACCGCCTAAACGCTCTTCGTCAGTCATTTCAACGGACAGAGCAAAGCTTATACAAAGTGCTTGCTGAGACCCCCGACTGCTACCTGAATGACGCGAGACGGAAGTTTCGCGTCAAATCGGAACAGGCTAAACGGAAGCTGGAAAAGTGGCAAGCTAAGCATGGGACAGGGATGGATGGTGCCTCGGGTGACGTTGGCTCGTTCGAGTCTGGCCCATACGAGCCGGAGTGGTGGGCCCCGGGGCATCATCTTATACCCAAGAGCCGAGTGATTGTCCGAGAAAAAGACTGGGGAAGCATTGTCGCGTATACCCTGAGGTAGAGTAACGAACTTTCTGACACTGGAATCAGTCCTGACGCCATCCACCATAGCTCGCCAGAGTACACCAGAGAACTGTCCAACATGGTTGCAGGCAGAACCGGGTCTTTGTCGACGGGGTCTGATTCTCCTATACTGAAAGCGACGCCTCAAGTAAACTCCACTCCTTCAAGTCTTTCCTTGGCCTCGATCACACCCTCTCCGTCGTTAGACGAACCTGTGTCTGCTCTAGCCAAGACTCACGACGCAGAATCAGACGCAGAAGCGGACCCGGTGGAACAAGACGATGCATCCTTTTCGGCAGTCATTACTCGAAAAGAGCATCCAAAGGACGCCGCTGGTATCCTGGGTCTTAGGGATGTTCTGCGGAACCAACGACCTCTCGATACACCTTCCTTAACGCCCCATTCGAGCGGGTTTTCTGCATCAGGCTCTGCAAATGGCACCTCATCCACAGGTGGAGTGTCTTCTACATTTAAGTCGCTCGGTAACTCCGCGTCAAAGCTTATTCGCTACGGACAAGGTCCAAGCAACTCGGCGGATACCGGTATGCCTCCCAGTGCGTGGGCAAGGGCCGAATTGGAACTCAGTCTGCAACCGGCTAAAGGTGAATTGAAAGCCGTTTCTGGCCCACAGATGACCGCCGCTGGTAGTGGGGGAGGAAAGCTGTCTGATATCCTCGCGCAAGCAGAGGAGGATGCTCGAGCCTTGGGAATCACCCTCGCCGACCCTTCTACGTCCATGCCATCAACGGAAGTGAACAATTTCAGCGAGTCGACGCCAAAAGCCGCTTTTTTGAAGCTCGTTAAAAGCCCGTCGGCTGTCGAGGAGATGGAAGAAGAGTCCAGTACTGCAACAGCAACGCCCACGGTCGGTGGAAAGACCAAACTCCCAACTGAGGCTGCTGGACTCACGCTTCCAGATTCAAGAAACGGATTAGAGTCGGAGAGGCTGACTGGTGGGGAGGTATCGCTCCATTCCCGAGAATCGACAGGAAGTACGATCGCCCCTCCAGTACCTCCGAAAGATAGGATGTCCACAGATCTGAACCGCGACCTACCTGCAACTCCTACGCCACACTCGCGCGTCATTCTCCCCGGACCCAGGGATCTACCGCATTTTGCGACAACTGGTGGCTCAGCCGGAGCTTCGGGTTCGATTACATCGACTGTGGCGTCCGCAATTCGCTACGTCCTTGGATCCCAGGCTCCAGCGACACCTCCGAAGCACCTGGGACTGCTTTCCCTGAATCCAGGATCGAGTTCCGGTGCTCTATATCCTCCTATAGACGATCGCCCTCACTTGAAGTATGAGTTCTCACTTGGTTGGTTCTTTCCGTTTTGGGGGAATATTCCCTGCGTGCCAATGACGATTACCACTTTAGGTAAAAAGGCCAAGTTTAGCTGCACGGTGTACTATGCGCGCCAGTTTGACTTCCTTCGCAAGCGTTGCAACGTTGATTCATCGCTGACTACTGGCTCGGCGTTTGATGCGGGCATAATCAGAAGTCTGGAACGATGTGTCGGATGGGAGGCTGAAGGTGGAAAAAGCAAGAGCAGGTCAGACAGAAAGGTTGTGCTGTGGTTGAAAACTGATCAATGAACTGTCCTTATAGCTTCCTCAAGACTGAAGATAATAAGTTTATCATCAAGACTCTAGTGAACGCCTGGAACGTGGCAGACCTGTAGGAGATGTTCCAAGTTAATCTCACTCCGGCTTGTCGCCAACCTCTTTCCTAGGCAGGTGTTGTTGGAGTTAGCTCCTTCATATTTCCGCTACATGGACTCAACAGCATCTCATGCGTCCGTTCTGGCAAAACTCATGGGGTTTTACACTGTCGAGGTACAAACTCTTGATCCCAGAGGTGAGAATAATTCAGAAGCGTTATCGACGACCAGTGCTCAAGCTCTCTTTTATCAATCTTCTCGTAGTCAAAATAAAGGCAGACCTTCTGGTGATGGAGAACCTCTTCTGGAACTTGAATGTTGCGCCGGGTCGTACGTTTGACCTTAAGGGTATTGCTGGGCGGAAAGTCAAGCGTCCCAAAGCTGGAGGCGCTAAAGATAAGGGATCAAAAGGCGAAACTTCTAGCGAAGCCGAAAGACCTAGCGGTGAGCGGCGACGCGTCAGAGCTCCCGCGAGTCGACCTGTTACGCCCATGGCCGTCCAGAAACCCCTATATGATAATGAATGGATCGAAGGTAAGATAGGGTCATTTTCTCATATGCGATACAGCTGATGCGGAGACGAACGCGGACAAGGACAACAAAGGGCTCTTGTGTTGGTCGAGCCACATTCGAAAGCTATTTTAAAGGAAGCAATACGTAATGACGCAGAATTTCTTGCCAAGAGCAACATCATGGACTATTCGTGGGTGCCGCGGTCATTCAAATTCCATGCAGCCAGTCTCTGATGGCGTCTCTTCTAGTCTTCTCCTCGGCCTTGACAAAGAACATCGTCAGATTGCCTGCGGTCTGGTAGACACAATCGGTAGGGGTGAATTCGGACATTCCTTGGTAATTCCTAATATCTTTCCGCCCTATTTAGGGAGTTACACGTTTGCCAAAACGCTTGAGTATAAGGCAAAGCAAGGTCTTACAGGCGGTTCAGGTCGTGAAATTACGGTGGTGCCTCCCAACGAATACCAGGACCGCTTTGTCAAGGCTATGGAGGGATATTTTGTAGCGTGTCCAGGTTCGTATCTTGAGCATGCTCGCTGTTGAATATTGCTGACGCTGAGGATATCAAATCAGACAAGTGGGGAAAAGGACCTCCGCCACTCGACGACCGCGTCGATCTAGCGAGCCTGCCTGCGGTTTTATGATTCACGATTCAACGCTTCTATCACATGGCTACAGTGTTTGTTTTTGATCCAATGCATGACATTTAAAACCATAATATTTCCACGTGGTCCCTGATGCATATGCGGTCCTTAATCCAGTCTCCAGATCGGGTTGACGGCTTGCCCCGATGATCGGAAGCGGGGATGCTGATCCTCCTCGTACGCCATTTGCAGCTCGGGTTCGTTGCTGCCAGAGGACACTTGGGAAACAGCGGCGGTGGTGGCGGAAGATGACCTGCTGGAAGGGCGAGGAGCGACGTTCAATGATGCGCAAAGGAGGCGATACTTGGAGCGAATTTTAGTCAAGTCCAGCGGAGAAACCTGTGACTCGGACGAGCTGCTGTCCCCCTGCGGATGATTTGACTGTATAAGGTGGGACGGGTTTTGCCTCGGATATGTAGATATCATCTCGAGGAGATGTGTTGCATGACGGAGGGAGCGGCTAGGGTGGGGCGGGTGTCAGCTTCCATGGTCTCGTGAGCAAAAAGAATGCCCCCTCCTGACTTTCGCTTCTCGTCGACCGGATGGCCGGATTTGATGACTGCAATCCAAAAAAGGGCGAACCCTCTATAAAATCCGACTTCTTCCCAAATCTCGAACCCTTTTTCCTTTCCGAGCGAACGGCCCTCGATTAAGCCATGGATACGACCATGAGCGAAACCATCCTCGTAACCAGAGTTGTAAAATCTAAAAGTAAAGGTTTCATCTCGGGTGAAAAGAGGTTCATTGTATCCAACGTACGATTGTTCAAGGTTTGACAGCTCGTCTAGGGGGAAGTCCATGCTTTGGAGTCCGGAATCACCGTTTGTCAGCCGAACACGCCGAACGCGCACTGCACCCCTCGACCTCCACCCGATTCTCAGAATCGCCGGACTTTTACTGATCTTCGGGTATTTATTCGAATCATCACTGAACCCACGGAAGCGTGTATCATTGGGATTCCACAGAACATAACGTTCCTCGGAGGAGCCCAAAACGGGCAAGTGACGACCACCCGAACAGAACCTTATCGGGCTGGCCAACGGCAACGGGCTGCGCATATGCTCCTCATAGCGAGACTCGACCACAAGCTTTCACAAGCCTCCATCAAGCAGGTCGTAACCAGCTTCTAACCTCTCCGTCCAGCTTCAAATTCCACTCCTTCTGTGCGGCTTGAGGGACTGCATCGTGTTCCCCATTCCCCCTATCTGGAGCGCATATATATCTTCCAAGCTCGTTCCAATTTCTCTCTAGAAACTCACCTCTGTCGCATAGCCTCACTTGGCTTTGGTTCGATATTCTCCCTTGAACAATCTCGTTCCCTTTCCTGACGCGCGCTGATACATAGGATCATCATGTCGTCCCCAACGCAAGGCCCTGGCCCGGAACAAGAAAATCCGACCTTTACCCCAATCGTACGCCCGGATGGGTATGTCGATTTCGCTTTGCCTGCGTCCGCAGGGTTTAACGATATCCCGTGACCTAGGCTCGTGATGTTGGACACCGCGCGAGGTCCTCCTGCACCAAGCGTCGTCCTGGTTCCAGTAATACCAAACCCAACCAAACCCACAGCCGGAGCGGAGAGACTAACGACCCGGGGATGAATAAACGCACCTCGTCGACGAGGGAGCTTGCCATGTCCGATGAGACTGTAAATTATTCGCCTGATACGTTGCAACTTGTTTGTTTCCTCGAGATCTTGTGATCGCATGTCGATAGTGGGGTGTGATGGTTCAGGCGATCTATCTCGGTCTTCTTCTCTTCCCCCGGGCGCTTGTTGCCCCAGGCTGATCGCACGAGAGGGTTTGGTGATAAGATCACGCCAACCTTGTGACCAGTCCAGCGTTCGATAGATATATAATTGGCTAGCGCTCACTCATTCCTCCCCTTTGCCCCCCTCTCTTCGAGATCCTTCTCTGCAGAACAAACGTAGGCAACGTCTCGCCCCAGCCCACTCGCTCTCATCGCCTTACCTACTCTTTCTAGGCCAAAGTCCAGACCATTTGGTGCACCGAAAATGTCTAATCCAGAGTCCACGTACCTGAATACACCGTAAGTCACATGCTATGCGCTGCTAAACCCTGGATTAAATTCGTGTTGTCAGCGTCAACTACGTCGACCCTACGGGTGGGGAGCCGAAGGATTCAGTCGTCCAAGTCAAGGGACAGGGCAATGTGAAGAAGTAACGATACTGTAACGCGGACGCCGTTGTACTCCTCGATCTTCAATAAAGTATTTCTACTCTCTTCGGACGCTTACCATGTGGGGGTTAAGGGAACGACCTTCGAGGCTGGAGGTGTCTAGCGGTGCCATCACTGTCCACGAACCACAGCAGGGGAAAGCAAATTCAAGAGAATTATGGTATTGCGGGGTATAATGATACATGATTAGGATAGAGGGGGTTGATAAAGGTGTACGCAAGAAGTAGAGAGGAGGTGAGGATCTGTACATGTCGACCTTGGGGGGAGCTGGCGGAGGGGAGAAAGGGAGAGTTTACCAACTCCTCCGGATCCAAGGCCGACCGGATCAATATCTCGCTCCCCGAGTTCGAGTGCGACGACGACTGCCGCAGCGGCAGCAAATGATGTCGATGAAGAAGTTCCAAATGGCGACGAGCACCTAAATTTGTCGCGGTCAGCCTCCGCTTATGCATGAATGCTGCGATGGATTGAAGACACGTACCGATGTGATACCGCCGACGATTGCCATGAATACTCTGGCAATAGCAGAGATGACGGAGTTGATGGCACGTCCAATCGCTGAGAATACTGAGCCCTGCAAGACCGCTAAATATCAGAACTGCTCTTCACTAGTTCGGGGCCAAAGGAGACTTACCATGGTTATTTGATTTGTAGATAGAGGATGATGAAGATTAGGCTGTTAGGCGTTGCATGGGGCTTTTATAGATGCGACCGCTCCAAAGGTCGTCATTGGATGATGACCTCAGTGCAATTGTTCGTTGGGTGTGACGTCATCCGCCGTGCACCACGTGAGCCACGCCACCGCTCGCCGAGCGACTTTACTTAGGTCATGCACCACAAAGAGGCGGAGTATGGTATCCATGACACTCTGTGTGCGTCACTCGGTGTCCTCCTCGGTGCAGTCGGGCCGCCATGTTCAGGCGGGCTTCAGGCCTATGTTAATGCGTCCGGTCTTCCACGAGTGACGCGCATGACAATGTAGGCCATGAGTGAACCCAGGTACAGACCCTCAGATGGACTCCTCGGTAGTAGGGGGAATGTTAATCTGCCGTCGGTGTGTGTGAGGGGAGGTGGCTTGGCACAACCTGAAGTCGTCGTATACTAAGGAGGGTGCACAAAGGGAAGCGTAGGACTCGTTCGCAGGCTGGACGACCTTGGACTTGGGTTCGGACGTTGCCTGCCCGTTGCTTTAATTTCATAAGCATTGTTGCGTTATTTTGGGGATGCGACCGAAGCTTGTGAGGGGGTCCAAGGGACGAATATTCTGCAAGTAACGCAAAAAAAAAACCCTTAAAATTCAGGAGCCTTCCTTTTGTTCCTTGGACTTGGTTGGACTCTTTTCCTGCAACCTTCACTCTCGTCTCATTTCACCCCTCCACCACCTTCCCTCTAGGGCCACGTGGTTGGATGCGGAGGGAGGACGGGGCGATGCACCGCATGCCATAAGCGGGTGGTTTGCCAGCAAAATCTCGGTTTTTGCTTTTTCCTCTCATCTTCCTCCCCTCCCTTCAGCGTTCCCCAGCCCTTGCGGCATTCCGGCCAACCCAACCACGACTTGGGACAGCGTCCCCAGTCGGCACTCATTCTCAAGCCTGCTTCTGCTTCAAAACGCGAGCGGGACTCGCCATGGTCATCGTGACCTTTGTCCTGGCCATCTCTTTTTTCCTCTCTTCAATACTTCCAGCATCTTTTGCACAGCAAACACGGCGACGAGTGGTCGATGATTCCGATCCAACTATCTCTTACACCATTGGGGCCGCTGACGACCAACCTGGACAATGGGCTGCGATGGACGCCACCAAACAGGACGCAAAATGCGCAGCCGTCAACTGTCTGAACGTTGTAGACGCCGCCCAAGTTCACGGAGGTAGGTTGTTCACTGTCTCTCCATCTCGTAGTCGATTCTGAAATACGGTGCGCAGGAACATGGCACGAAGGGTACGGTTCGGTTACCATATCGTACACATTCAATGGGACGGGGATAGCTGCATACTTCATCTCCTCAAATCCGTCTGGCGCCACCGCAAACACCTCGTTCTTTATCGATGGCGAGCTTTCTCAAACGGTTGGAGGTGCAACGAATGGAATGGCCTCTCCGCTCTCGTACAACGTACAGGTCTTCGCGATATCAAACCTCCAAGATCGGTCCCATGAACTCGTCATCTCCCAGAGCAGCGGCTCTTCCACCCTGATGTTCGACTATTTAACCTACGAAGAGTTGGTTCCCGACGTTGCCAGCTCAGGTGACCTCACCTCCCCGACGTCAGCTGGTGTTCAGACGACTACCCAACCAGCCGACCCGCTCAGGGTACCCGGATCCCGTGGAGTAGCGCGAAGTGTGGTGGGAGCCGCAGTGGCTACTGCTTTGGTCGGCACTTTGCTTCTGATCGTTGCCGCAGGAATTTTCCTCAGACTCAGGAAGCGCAAGAGCGTTGCGATCCGTAAGCACTGTTCCCAGTTTCATATTCATCTTCCAGTGCTGATGTGCTCTATCTTCATTAGTGCCGCTAAGTTATGACGTCGATAATGAAGCTCAACCGGAAGTCGGCGGCCCTCACCGACCCCATGCTTCAAATTTATCCTATTCTGAGGAGCAACATAGCAAGCCTCATTACATCGTCTCCCACTATCATGAATCGACAACAGGTTTGGCTATCCATCATTCCTGCACTTAAAAATATCACCATACTCACCGCCTCCCTGTTGCTCTAGACGAAACCAGCGACGAGTCTTCTGCAACCCAGCCCGAGCAGTCCGACAGGAGGTCTCGTTTTAGAAGCGTCGTCTCGACCGTTGTTGGAGCACTATCGCCATGTCAAATAACATCGTTCTCCAGGTTGGAGCTTCGAACGGCTCTGGCGGCTCTCATTCACCCCGGCCACCAGCAACAGCACGGGATTCAGAACAATACACGTACGGATGCAGTTGACCTGGCACCCAGCTTCACTCACTTGGCGGTGCCGACGACCAGCCAAGGGGATTCGCCCAAAACCTCAAACACCCCCCTTGGTTCAATTAGCCGCTCTCCTTCGTTCCGTAGCGTTTCTTCCGCCTCATCTTCTTTTCGTCACCCTTCGGTTCCCCCGACGGCTCCCCTTCGACTCCCTCGATCGTTGGACCAATTTTCTCCTCCATGTCTCCCTCGGTTCACCTTCGAAGGACGCCGTCCCGACACATACGCCGACCCTGAGGTCCTGCAACGACAAATTCAAGCCCTGCTGTGGAATGCTCCCCCTCTTCCAAGCCGTGCACCGACCCCATCAGCGCCACCGCCGTACGTTTCTAGACCATCGACTCTGAGAGTTAGTCTTGCGAGTCGGCGGACCATGGGGTCTCTACCGCCTGGACTGGATGGGAATTCTCCCCCTTTACCACCATTGCCACCATTGCCACCATTCCCTGAAAAGGCTGCCACAGCGATCTAACCAATTTCTCGGTGTTGAAAGGACCTTTACTTCCATTTTTCATTCATTTCGCTGTTCTCGCCTAGCATCCGATTGCACTGCTCCCACTCTTTCTTGCATGCTTTGTATTTCTGTAGCCTTATGCTTTTCACCATCGTGCCGCACGGTACATCATCTGATACATTCATTCAGCTTGGGTTTAGAGGCAACCTGTGGCCTGTACTGGTCATCGTGTGTCCTTCGGGGCCTCCCATCTAAGCAACTGTCCAAGGCATGGGCAATAGTCGGGCGTCTAAGTCGAGGGACACCACTTCGAAATGCTGAGCTAAAAACTCTAAGCAGGAGAACTATGTAATGAAGTCGGGTTGCTTCGCTAGCTTTGGAGGACTCGTAAGCTGAATAGAAGGAGCACGTCCGAACGAGGCATACCTAATGCTTTCAGCGGAAGAACAAGCGCTTCCCTCGCTGTGGCTGCGCCACGCCAACCTTCCCTTTCTCTTCGGTATACATCCTGTAGGCTTCACGGAGATGCTCAGGTGCCAGAGGGCCGGATTCTCCTCTGGACTGCTGGACCTGACGAGCTGAAGGCGCGTGTTAGCTTAAGTAAAAGCAGGTAGGTGGAATCAACACACCTTTCTCTACCATCTCGCCAACGAAGACCTTCGAAAATCCAGATATCACTTGGGCAACGTTCATGCTAGGGTTTGTGCCGAAGGTGTGGCTGACGAACTAGTCTTCACGTTTAGAGAGCATCACAACTAGAAATACGAGAGAGATACCTTGCGGACGGTGTTTTTGTTAATAGCTGACCTCCGATACTGTTCGTACCGGTCATGTTGATCTTGCGTAAAGTTCTCCATTAAAACTCTGTGGCACGATGAGTGCTCGCCGGTTGTGGATATTAGAGGAAGACACCCACTTCAAGTTGGCCTTTGACTGACTTTGCCACTTCTGTTGGGTGGTATAGTCGTCCTCTTCCATTGCCATAAAGTCTTCCTCGTCTGCGTCGTCATCCGCCCCTCCGCCAGTTTCATCGTGCACGGGATTGCCGGCCTTCATGCCCTTGAGGTGGACGGGAACCACCGACGCATCTCGGTCGGGTTTTCGTCGTTTGGCAGCGCGGAGTCCTGGCGTCCCTGGAGGACTGATAGACTCTAGGTTCTTTCGCTTCAGCGACATTGAGGATGTGATGGTGGGTGGCCAACAGTCCAGATTCTACGCGAACGCGGCGAGCTCGGCGATCTTGTCTGACGTCACTGCCTTAAGACTACCTCACCTGCCCGAGTCCACTTTTCATACCAGATCCGCTTAGCAGTCAAAATGCCGTGGCAAAAAACATTTAATCTTCCGCGCAGGTCGAAAGGGTGCGTTTTCGACCCTTTCCAACAGGTGGAGACTAATGGACGATTAATCCCCTGACTCGCAGGATGTACCTAGTCACCGAGACGGTGGTCTCGAATATACAGGATGGCCTGAGAGATACCCAGGTGATCACGAAACAGCGCTTTATGTATTGAATGGATGAGCTGAGCATTTTTGGCGCGTGCCTTTAGATTGGCATCCTTCATCTCTTTATGTAGGTAACGCTACTGGCATGGGCTCCTATTCTGCGCTGATCGCTGTTTCTAGTCAGCACACAAGCGCAGCCATTACGATCAATGAGAATTACGATCCAGGTCGGTACGTCTGTCTATAGGGTAAAGCCAATCTGCTCACGCTGCATTTGGTCCCAGATGTCCGCAAAGGTAGGCGCCAATGCGTATATCAATCTCTTACAGAGCAAACACGGATCACTCAAGGGTATCCTCTTCCAGATATGAGCAACGCTCTCGACAGGATTGTCCCGGAGTCATTTCCCTGGTTGCACACTGACGAGGGCCCGGAGTCAGTGGCGCGAGCGTTTGCTGCAGTACCACCGCCGAACTAATTAGTTTACCTCCCTTAGCGACTCGTATGCATCCGTTGCTCTCGGGCAAGTTTGGCTCTGATCTCTCTCTTTCATTTTCATAGTGTCTCACATACCAAGACGTCTATTATTGGACCGTCAATCCAGATACCGATAACAGGTTAGCTTACGGGCAAATCGCAAGGTCCAGAAATTGACTAACAAGTGCGGTAGGCGGAAGGTTAAATTTGGGAACATGGCAAGGTACGTTCTAGGACGCTCTCCATCTTAAAAGCCGTGCGGAACAACAGAGTTGTGATCCAGGTATATATCTCGCGGAGTTTCGAGAGGCCGCACATACTCGGACGGTTGTCGCCACTATTCTGTGAGTAGAGAACGGAGCGGAGAGTCCCCGCGGCTCGTTAACCCCAAACCTCTTAGCCCTTAAGGTTCCGTCTTACATCAGAAGCATCCCGTAGGACGAGAGCAATCATCTGTATATCTAGCTAAATGTGAACAGGTCTGCTGGATTGTCTACACTAAAGGCACCTTGGGACCGCGACACCCACTGGGCGGAGGCACCGGCTCTCCTGCAGCTGGAGGGAATAAATGAGACACTCCCTTTCTCTCTCCTTTCTCCCTTGGAGGCCGCACGCTTTCGCAAGGAAGTACCAGGCCTCAGGGACGTCCCATCCTTGGCCTTGCGTTAGCCCCGTTAATAGACCAGCCGCTAGATCCACATTTTCTTTCAAAGGCGACGGTACCGTTGGCGTCGATAGTAGACTAGGCGGAGGTTTGAGATATTGCTGAGCAAGGTGGACCAACGCTGCGACGTGGTCTTGCTCGATGACGAGCGCTTTGTGTAAAGACTCAATGGCGAGAGCATCGTGCCCCAGAACAGAGTGGTAGAGGCCGAGCTAGTTTGATTCGTCAAAATATGTGCTAGAGACGTGGGATATAGTTCCATACCTGTACCCAAACTCCAGGATTAGTCTCGTCTAATACTTCTGCCTCTTGTATTGCAGCTTTAGCTTGTTCTAGCTTTCCCATCCTCCTGAAAGTGGCAGCTGATGTCAACCAAAGGTCACTAAGCAAACGGGTTTCTCTTTGTGGCCGTTTAGACGTCGGTGAAGCTGGCGGGGGAAGTGGCGGAGGAGGCGAGAACGGTCGCGGCTCGTCACCTTCTTCGTTCATGTCTACGTTGAGGGTGGTGCCTGCGACCCCCTTCAACTTCAGGGACTTCATTCTAAACCTGCTTCTTGAATGAATTGACGATGCTTGATAGCTTTTCGACGTGACCATGAGGTTGTGGAAGTCTGAAGGGGACAAGGGACAATTAGAGGACGCCTAAGCAGTAAGCTCGCGACAGAGTCATACCTGGAGCGGAACTCGATCGCTGAAGACGTTTGTTGAGTTTTCCCATCGAGCCATCCATAAAGTCGTCCAACTTTCGGGCCTCACTGGTCACCCGCTTACCCAGAGAATGCATTTGTCGCTGGCTCTTGTGCAAGATCCGTTTTGGCAAATTGCCACCGTTGACTCCAAGTGAGGTTTGCCTGTGCACCTTCTGGTGCCGATCGGGGTTCTCCTCTCCGTCGTTCTCATCGGTCGAGTCGGAGGTGCGTGCACGGCCGGGTTGGTCTCCTGGGCCAGGGCTCGGGGGTATCAAGCGTCCAAGACGGGGCGCATCTGCCTGACTCTGCCGACTTCCCGAGCTTGTCGTTGCGTCCATGGACCGTCGATGGGGGTCGTCGGGCTGTTGAGCCGACTCGCTGGTAGTATGGAGGGAGGGATTTCCAGCTGTTGACGGAGCTGTTGGAACGACTGTCCCTATATGAGAATGAGCGCGAGTATCAGTGCCCCCCGTTGGCTGAGGCGAATGTCCTATCCCGCTGGGACACCGATCGGAGAAGAAAGCAAAGATCTCTGGCCACATTAAGTTTGACATGTCGGAACCATCCACCAACTCCGTTAAGGCGAGCTGGGTGATACGTAATTGCAAAGAAGCCTCGAATTTATCTGAGGTCGTTGGTCGCGGGGTGTCGGGAGGTGGCGCGAGCAATGTCTTCGAAGGGGGAAGGATTAAGGTTGTAGGAAGGAGGGTCTTTGCTGGGCTAGCTTCAGGGAAGGGGTTAGGTCGCTCCGGGGTGGGCGTAGCGAGTGCTGAAGCGGCCGAAGTTCCCAAACCCTCGATGACTTCACCCGTCCCATCTCCACCTTTCAAAGCAAAATCTTTCGCTAGTAAGCCTCCAGATTGAGGCAATCCATCAATTGTAGGCGTTGCTGTCCCTCCATCCCCCTCAGACGGCCCAGGGTCGTCAGCATGGGCTAGGCCTAGCTCAAAGACAGCCTTAGCACCATTCCAATCCCCTTGCGCGGTCAGAAGGAGCCCGAGAAGATGCCAGCTTCGAATCTCGGCTGGATTTTTCTCGACTGCGGCGCGAGCAGATAATACTGCTTCTGGAATGTCGCGGGTTTCGGCTTGGGCAATCGCCAGGTGGTAAAAAGTACCGGCTGCATTCGGGTCGAGCTTTACTGATTCTTGTAAGCGTTCTAATGCAGTCAATTGGTGCTTGGGACGCAGTTTGGGGTCAGGTTCTATTCTCAGACGAAAATTAACGGGATTGGTCAGTGCTTCGGGACGCTGGGGAATTATCGTCACCTCGCTGTGCAAGTACCAAGAATGCGATACCCTCTGCTCGTGCGACCTTTGCTACTAGGACATGATCTTCAAGAAGATATTCGTTGCTCCGCAATACCTCATTCGCGAGTTTGGCTAGTCCCTGGACTTCCTTAGCATCCGTGTGAGACTTGGTAAACTTTGCAAGCATCGAAACCCCCCAAATGAGGTGATGGACAAATGTCCGATCCGAATCTGCGTCGACGCCCGAGCCCCGAAGTTCGTCCTCTGCTAATCCCTCCTCGTCCGCAACTTGAGGAACTATGGCTGATGGGGCTGCAGGAGGATGGTGGGTGGGACGACGCTTAAGCTGTAGCGATATGTCTCCACCTGCAGTTTGTCGCGACTTGTCGACGAGTCTGACATACAGCTCAAACGTGCGTCTGGCAGTTACTAGGTTGTCTTGAATAAGAAGCAGGTGGCTAAGATGACGCATTACACGATGCGAATGGAAAGTGAGTCGGGTGGACCACCACAGAGCCTGCGAATACGAAATGAGGTCAAGCCAAAGGAGCCATCAGGAAGGTGACATACATCGATAACCCATCCCGCGTCCGTTTCATCAAAGCCTCCCTTCTCCCATGCTGCCACACAAAGATCCACAAAGTCGAGCACCCGATGGTTAACCTCGCCAGCCCGAGGAAACTCGGTTATATTTTCTAGGAGAACCTTCATCTCAGACGCGAGACGGCGGGCCTCATCTCGCCAAGCTTGTTTGGACAGTGCGCTAGGTTCCCGAGGCTCGATCCCTGGTGGTGTTAGACACAGCGCTCTCATGTGCAACGTGTAAATGGCACTACGGCAGTACGGCCTAAACGTCGAAGGCCAGTGGTATGAATAGATGGAATACAGCCGTAGATAGCGGAGCGTCTCCGTCATGGAACTGCGGCGGTCTTGGTGGGTCAGCCGGTCGACGATACCGAGAAACACGAACTAACCTTGCTCTAGCAGAGAGGATAACGGCACCGCGAAGAGTACGTTCGGCCCATCTCCATAATTCGCGATACTTTGTGAACAGCTCTATCTTGGTTTTCCCCTGGGGTGTTGTCCTTGAGATAGCCAGACGGTCTAGGAGCGTTATGCCGGAATCGTAGGACGCCAAGGCAGACTTCCAGTTCATGCTTCTTTCGTAAGCCATCCCTACATTACATGTGAGGGAAGATTCGATCAGCCGGTTAGACCAACATTGAGGTGAGAACACATACCCTGGAGGCATCGTCCTCGGATGCGCTCTGTCACATGCCACACCGTTCCTTCTCCGACCTCAGCCTCCAGCCTTTTTGACAGCTCGGTGAGACCTACACTGCCCGCAAGGCTCCCGGTCCGAGAGATGGCAGCTTCCAACGCGGAGAGACCTGAACTGGTCCCTAGGCTATTAAAAGCACTGCCTGGCGCTGATAAATTACTTCCAGTTGCCGATATGCTTGGAGTGGGGCCATCAAAATCGATGCGGGATAACGTTTCCAGGCAGTCCTTGCTATCCTTTATTGCGAATTGAACATACGCCCTGGCAAGTAGGACGCCATCATCCGTTGCATCGGCCTTCAGTAGTGTGGCCAAAATTTGCTTTGCGGAGGCTTGGCGCTCGCTGAACAGAATATATTCCTCTCCTCGGTTGAAAACATTCTCGGACTCGGAGCAATCAAAGTCGAAGTCAGCTGCGGAGAACGAGGTCGGGGTTGGTCCACTGGCGACAAGGAGCAGGGAGAGATCGCGTGTCTCTTGGGCAACAGTAGTCACTACATCAAAGTATAGGTCAGATTAAGTCGGTGAGAGCTGGGTTGCGCGTCTTACAGCCGTTTGCCTTGCAATGCTTCTGATGTTTGCGTAAGAGCTCGCTCCAGGAAATTGCGACTCCTTTATGGGTTTTGGCAGGAGAAGATTCGGCCCATGCGCCACGACATAATGCCGCATTTAGTTCGTGCTCATAATGAGCCGCTTTGTAGTTCGCTGCCGCCATGGATGGGGAAGTTGGGAGGTGAGGCTAGCCGCTGGGCCGATGACGGTCGAAATACGAACTTCCAAGTTCGGCGTTCATGGCTCCTGTCACACCGCGCCCAAAATATCACACTAATCGAGGGCCACCTCGCCACTATTCATGACGTGCTCTGTTCACCTGGATGCGGTAGAGCCTTGCCCAGGAATACCATCTCCTGTGAGTCAGCCATGGCCCGAATTATTCTCAGTAAGTCAGTCAGTCCGTGCCCAGGTTCGCCAAAAGCCTTCCATCCGAGCCCCATATCACATCCAGCGGGTTGCTTTCGTTAAGGGCATGCGAGTACAATTGGAATCGCGGCTGATCCTTGAGATACGGAATATAACCAGTTCCAACATTGGAGAAACTATGCACACGCATATGCATGACTTGAACTGGGCGCCAGATTGAAAACACGACATCCACCAGCGGACCTCGCTCTTCCCATGCGAACCAGTACAGGCTGGCCTTTCCCAGTGCTTGACTCCCCCTAACGGCTACGGAATATCTCAAACACGAGAAAATTTACAGTCTGGTCTGCTGAAAATCGTTTCTGGCGCGCTGTCTGATCTGAACCGCGGCTACAGACTGCAAGATCGCCCGAGTGTCAGCCTCGACACCGATGATCACACCCAGCAAGATTAGCCCATCGGTGCCTCTCAGGCTAAACCTTCCTACTATCGACTCTATCTCAACTCAGCTCTCCCCAGCACCTTTCGGTAACTGGGGGAGCGAGTTGGTCAGTTGGCACTATCTGTATGGCACGGCACAGGGGGTGCCGATTTCTTCATTAAGCCCCTTCGGATGCCCGATGGCTAAGAATGGAATGAAGCCGATGGTCTCAAAAAAGCTGGGCCGTCTGCGTTCCTTTGCAATTTTGTGCGCCTTTTTTGGAAAACACGCGCGGATCGCAGCCGGGACGGGCGCGTCGCGAGCCAGGATTACCACGCTCCACCCAATTGTGACCGGGCCGAACTCAAACGGAATCAATTTTACCCTTTGTGCTCCAGTCCGCTGCTCTTCTTCTGTTTTTCATCAACATCGTCCGCACTCCCAGCTCCCTTTCTTCGAGCCCATCGAAGGAGCAAGGTGCCTGATCGTCAACACTCATTCAAATATCCAATTCCATGGTCAACTGCACCAATATAATTCGTACTATTTTTTTTTTTGTTCCTCGCATCTCATCTGTCCATGGATCGAAGCCACAAACATTCTATTGACCCCTCGTTAGATCAAGGTAGAATACACGAAAGGTCGAGCGGATGTCTACTGTCCCTCGTCAATATTCAGTCAGGGCCAGCATCGATCCCGCATTTTGGGGTTAGTCCCACTAGACTCTCTCCCCCGCTCTTAGCCCCTGTAAGTCGTGCTTCGGTGCGCATTTCTCGATCCCAGAGCCCTGTCCCTTGAAATATAGTTCCCGCGAACCGCCAGGGCCTTCCGCTCGATGACCCACATCGATTCCACCGCAAGGACAAGCATCTTTCATACAGGCCGAAAATCAAACAACAAGCATAATAATTTCCATACCTCCCATTCATGGAACGGCAAGCACGAGATCTCTGAACGCGGCAGTGATCGAGGATGGGGCACCTCACACCCTCGATCGCCTTGACCTCTGACAGGAAGACTAGCGTCCTTTGGCTTCAGTACTCTCGAATCAGCTCATGTGCAGCTATTCTTGCAATTAACCGTGTCGTATATGCTGTGGAACGTGTTATTCGCTTTTGAACCCAATTGAAGGGCCAGAATGCGGGTAGGGATTTGTCCGTCGATCGCCTCATTTGCGTTATGAACCTTGGTTCTCCCCATCCGACACTATGAATCGCATATAAAAACCATCCGGCAGGAAGAAAGCACCGGTATTGATAACACACACTTCCTCAGCCCAGCCATTTCATCTTTCAGCCCTCACGCAAAACATGTCCTCCCAATCTGCCAATTCCACCGACTCTACCCCTCGGTCTTTCACAATCCCCGACTTCGTAACTATGTGTCCATTTACTTTACGTTTCAACCCTCATTACGAACCCCACGCCAAGCTTTCGTACGATTGGCTGGACTCTTTCGGAGTCCATCTCACCACCAAGCACCGCGATGCTTTCCAAGCTATGGACTTCGGACTCCTCACGGCCATTTGCTATCCGGACGCCGATGAGGCGCGTTTCCGCGTTCTTTGCGACTACGTCAATGCCTTGTTTGCTTTCGATGACTTGACGGATGAGGGGTCTTTGAGGAAGGACGGCCATGGTACGCGGAAAGCCTCCGATATCGTCATGAACGCTCTTTACAGCCCCAGTACATACGAGAACTCCTTCAAGGTCGGGAATGTCTTCGCAAGGTCACTCCACGCTCATTTATCTGTCTCTACTTCTTATTCTAACGTACCTTCCTGATCTAGTTTTTGGGGTCGTGCACTGGAGCTTGGTGCCTCGCCTGGGACTCAACGCCGATTCCTCGAATCAACTGATCTATACGTCTGCGCCGTTCACGAGCAAGTCGTCAACAGGGCCGAGAACAAAATGCTCGGAGTCGACGAGTTTATCCACCTTCGTCGAGATACCGGAGCGCTGAAGGCACGTGTCCCAACATGGTAGCTTTCTTGTCATTCACGAACTTAATCTCCTATTTTCCAGATGTGTTTTGCAATGGGAGAGTTCGGCATGAAATTGAATATTCCAGATGAGGTCTTCGCGCACCCTTCCATCAAGATTATGGAGAACTGCGCTAACGATGTAGTGGTTCTTTCTAACGTAAGTTGTGATCTGGAGTACTAGCGAGATCGGCAAGAGCTCATGACGGAAGCTATTCAATTAGGACGTATACTCGTACAACATCGAGCAGGCCCAGGGTGACACTATGAACATCATCGAGACCTCTATGCGCGACAGAGACCTCGACCTACAAGGCGCTATCGACTTTGCCGGCCAGTTGGTCAAGGAAAGAATCGATCTTTTCGTCGCGACCAAGGCAAACCTCCCGTCCTGGGGAGGTAAAATCGATGCCGACCTTCAGACGTACCTGCGGGTTTGCGAAGATTGGATGGTGGGCGGTTTCCATTGGAGCTTGGGATCGACCCGTTACTTCGGAGAGCGTGCCGAAGAAGTTAGGAACACCCTTCGAGTCGAACTCCTTCCGAAGCAGGATCCTCGTGGGCAAGTCGAAATTCCTGGTCTTGAGTGAATCTTCGTTCAATTATCTGCACATCTGAACACGCCTGGTGGGGTATATGTAGTATGTACATTATGTTAGCTTGGATTTTTCGGGATTTCGGAATATATGGGTTAAGAGTCTTGTACGTCATTAGCTGCCCTCAGAGCGGGCGGAAGCCTTGCATTTTCAGGGAAATAACGCCATACAAGAGAAGTTCAAAGTTCGTGCATGAAATACGCTCACCCAGACTATCCTGAGAACATGGGGCCAATGGCTCGGTACTAGTTGGGTTTAAAGGCACACTTTCTTGGCTGGCCCGTCGTCCACCGTTCTCAGGTCCTTCCAACTTGGGTTTAGAATAACTGTCGGATGGGAGAATATCTCGTGAGAATGAGAACGAACGGTCTTGGGAGCCCGGGGCCAGAGATTTGGGCTGACCGCCACGATAAACGCAAGTGTTAGTGCCCACCTCGTGCACCATCAAGACGCAGGCATGTATCAGGTTCTGGAGGGGTGGCGTGACATGCGTGACAGGGACAATAGTTCCTGTCACGAACAGATTCCTTTATCGACAAACATTTGTTCAGCCAGCTTAATCCAGTTCTTTCATCACTCTGATCACAATGTCCGGAATCCCTTGGTCTATGGTATCCAGACCAGTGAAGAGATTACACAGCTTGGGAAGGAGCCTGGCTTCCTATGCCCCGTCCAGCTCAGGGCAATTATCCTTCACCCCGGATTACGATGGTAAGTAGGCGTTTCGCAAGGCATTCCTGGAGACATAATTAATGCACTTTGCTTTAAACCCACTCAGTATGCGTAATCGGTGGAGGTCATGCAGGCTGTGAAGCTGCTGCTGGGGCTGCTCGCACTGGTGCCCGCACCCTCTTGCTCACCCAAAAATTGGAGACCGTCGGCGAAATGAGCTGCAACCCCTCTTTCGGTGGCGTCGGCAAGGGAACACTTGTCAGAGAGATAGATGCGCTTGATGGAGTCTGCGGTAAAGTTGCGGGTGAGTGTTTAGTACTCGTCAGGACGATCATATAGTAATTCTTTCAACAGACCAGGCCGCTTGCCAATTTCATATGCTTAACCGGTCGAAAGGACCTGCTGTTTGGGTAATTGTGGACCATAATACATCGCTTGACAATGATTACTAATTGCTTCCTCGAATGGGCCATTCCTAGGGTCCCCGAGCACAAATCGACCGGACCCTCTACAAACGTCATATGCAAGAAACGTTGTTCGGCGGGAACTACAAAAATCTTGACGTGCGAGCAGCTAGCGTATTCGACTTGGTTTTTGAACACGAAGCCGCATCGGCTGAGGGCAGATGGGGATCAATTAGGGGCGTTAAGCTGGGTTAGTAATACTACTTGCCCGCACTGTCGTCTCGCTGAGCACACGCATCCTTGTAGATACCGGCGAGATAATTCCTTGCTCTTCGGTCGTAATTTGCACAGGCACCTTCCTTTCTGGGGAGATCCACATTGGACTGAAATCTTTTCCTGCCGGCCGTCGCAACGAAGCACCTTCGCCACCTGAAGGCCTCTCCTCGTCACTCAGCCGGGCTGGCTTCAAACTTGGGAGATTAAAAACAGGCACTCCTCCGAGACTTGTCAAGGATTCAATTAATTTTGAAGGAATGGAGGTGCAGCATGGGGACAAAGACCGATGGAGTTTTAGCTTCATGGGGGAGCCAGAAAAACTAGTATCTCCAGTGAGTGAGGCCCGAAAAGCTTGGATCATGTCCGATAGTTTACCAGAACCATGATTAGGACAAGCAAGTCGTTTGCTGGAAGACATTCACGACACCAGCTACACATAAAGTCGTTCGTGACAACCTGCACCAGAGTATTCACATTCGCGAGACGGTTAAAGGTACCATCTTCCATTATGGCAATCGCCTGGACGTCTTTACACAATATGGAATATTATAGGACCTCGTTACTGTCCCTCAATCGAAGCCAAGATTCTTCGATTCCCTCAAAAAAATAACCACATTGTATGGTTAGAGCCAGAAGGTTTCGACTCTGGTCAGCTGCCGCCCTAGCCTTATGAAGCTACCTTGACTTATCATATCGCCTTTCTTTAGATCTCATCTATCCCAACGGCATATCATGCCATCTTCCTGAAGATATTCAACTCCAGATGATTCGAACTATCCCGGGACTCGAACATGCAGAAATGGCACGATGTGGATATGGTGTCGAATATGACCATATTGATGCAAGAGAACTCGGACGTACGCTATAAAGACCTAGCTCGCTCCTTTAACTCGCTGATCCATCCCGCCAACAGCTTCCCTCGAAACGAAGCGAATCAAAGGGCTCTTCCTCGCTGGCCAAATAAATGGTGAGTCCCTCCTGTCGATTACAGCAAGCTCTGAATTCTAAATTCCTGTTACCGGCCCTGTCTAAGGTACCACTGGTTATGAGGAGGCAGCCGCTCAGGGCGTTTTGGCCGGCATCAACGCCGGCCTTGCCTCCTTGTCCAAGCCGCCGTTAATCATCTCGAGAGCAGATGGGTATATTGGTGTCATGGTGGATGATCTCATTGTCAAGGGCGCTGAGGAGCCTTGTAAGTCACTTGTGTGCATCGTAAACGCTCTTGGTGCTTATCGACCTGAAATTCCCCAACTCAGACCGCATGTTCACCAGCCGCTCAGAGTATCGAATGAGCGTGAGGAGCGATAATGCTGACTTGAGGCTCACCGAGAAAGGTTCGCATTTTGGTCTCCTGTGCTTTCATTCGTTTTCGTACTGACACCGAGGGAAAACAGGTCGAATAGCTGGAGCCGTTTCGGATGAGCGGTGGACCAGGTTCCAGGAGGTTCGTGAGGAGTTAGCGAAGGCTGAAGACATCCTCAAAGCTGATTCCAAGAGCCCTCATGTACGTCATACCTGAACATGAATTTTTCACCGGGTTTCTAACGTTAGGAACAGGAATGGGAGAAGTTGGGGGTGATTGTCCAGCGGGATGGAGCACGGAGAAGGTCGTAAGCTATGTTTCGGCTCACTGGAAAGTTTGGCTGACCGAAATTTTTGATAGCCCTTATGATCTCTTGCGTTTACCAAGCACAAATCCGACCATGCTGGTCGGACTGTTACCCCAGCTTTCCGAAATACCTTATAGAAGTCTACAGCGTGTCATCATCGACGGGCAATACCGTGATCACCTTCGTCGCCAATCCGACGACCTGAGGGCGTTCATGGCTGATGAAACATTGAGCCTAGATCCGAACCTAGATTATGATCTTGTGCCGAACATTTCTGCCGAAGTGAGGGACAGGCTAAAGAGGGTTCGTCCAGTCAGCCTCGTAAGTGGACCGTCTTGTTCTCCGGTTGAATACCAAGCTATATTACATCTCAACAGGGTGCCGCAAAGAGGATGGAGGGAATGACTCCCGCTTCTCTCGTGCAATTGTTGCGACATGCAGGTCGAGCTCAGTCTGTCGGAAGGGAGAACAGCATGACCATCTAGATTTCTTCCACTACCACCTTTTGTCAACTCGGGAGGATGCATTCGCCGCAGAGTTTGTCTGACTCGGTCTCTATATTATCTTTAATCTGCTATCACGAGGTTGATATACTGTTAGCAACGGAGCGTCACGTCGGTGGCATGCCTTCTTTTGAATCATGGTACCGCCACGCACTACGCCCGCGCAGGATGAAGCCTACTCTCAAAGCCACCCTTCGGTTCCCGTAGATGGGGACCTGACGAAGGAATTCCGGAACCTGATGAGGACCGGATAAACCACGACTCATATGAAATGCGATTAGACCTTTGTGTACTAAACAGCTCTCCGTAATTACAATAATAAACCATAACACTTTTCTAAACATATTCCCTGCGCTGGCCGCCTTCCTTCCTTCCTCAGTTGATCAAGGCCATCCCGAAAGCGCCAGCGAACAGGCTGACGACTGCCAAGATCTGCCTTCCCCTCGGAGATTTCCGCAAGTCGGCATCCATCACAAAGTCTCCCGCTAGAAGCTCCACGCAACCTGCGTAGATGAGAAGACCAGCCGAGACGGCTGCCATGACCCCGCGGAAGGTGGTTCCACCGATGGCTATACGACCCGAGGGTGTGGACATGAGTGAGTCGTTGGCCGGGGGTTCCGGGTTGGTGAAATCGGCGTGCATGATCTTCTGGATGAGGAGGCCGACAAGAATTCCAACGGGAGTAGTGATACCGAAGAGAAGTGCCAGAGTGTGAGGTACAAAGCGGATCGAAATGTTCCTGCTTCCAGAAGATGGTCCAGTAGCGGTGAAGGGGGGGAGGTGGGAGGGAAGGGAAGCTAAGCGGACCCCAAGAGAAAGTCCTTCAAAAAGCTGATGGAATAGAATAGCGGTGAGAAGCGATGCTATGAAGAGGGTTGTCAGTCACCTCATGTTCCGGGTTCGGAGAGGAAGACATTCAATCACCAAAATGGGCGGTGGAAGTTACTGCAAGAGTCATTCCGATTACGAAAGAGTGAAGCATGATACCTAGTTGAAGGACCTAAGCGACACTACCGAGTTAGCAATAATGTTCTCAGGAAGGAAAATAGAAGTAGCTTTGGACGTACGCAAACGCCTAGCAGTTGGATTGCCTTGTCCTTCCGCTCCTCATCGTTTTCGGGGCAATGACCTTCTGAGTGAGCATGGTCATGATGATGCATATAAACGTCAAAGTATGCATCTCGCATAGCAGAGCTTCTTCTCCGTCCCATCAGGGGTGAGCGTTCGTTGGGATGCCCATCCAGTGACGAGGAGGGTCGTCGGGGGTGAGAGCGGCCTGACCTAGATAGTTCTGGATGATCGATAGAAGGACGTTCGACATCGGGCAGATGAGGATAGGTTGGCACCGGAGATTCGTGTATAGCGGCTACGATAATGGAGTTTCCATTCGCTATTGATGGCGGTGGATGGGATGTGGGACAAGGCGGTGCTTTGTCTGAGGCTTCGCGTCTTGCAGCGACGGATTCGACGTATACGGTGGAGGTATCTAAATAAAGAGTACGAGGCGCTGAATGAATTGCTGACTTTATGATGATTTCCATACTCACACTCGACGAGGAAAATGACCAGCAACGAACCAAGCCTAGGGTGGTGCAGGCGTCAGCGTGCACAAAGGTAAATGAGCGCCTTGTGACTAGTGGCGCACAGTATTGCTCCAGGCCAGTTCTTGTACCCGAATGTTCGCAAGCTGCGTAGGTTGGTGAAAGCATCACTCAAAAGATGAATGAATGCCGTGCTGAGAATGACACCTGTACACGGTATACGGAAAGATAAACGGTCACTAAGTAGCACTTTGGACATGATCAGAAAGATTCATCAACCTGTCCCAAAATGTTTTCCGATAAAGAATAACAAGCTGGGAATGCGAATGGCTTGTATTCTTTGTGCGGCGGTAGGGAATCCTGCAGCTAATTAAAGCAGAGATCGAACATCAGTTATTATGGTATATGAGATAACCCAGAGGAATAGGCATTATACCTATTACAGAGACGACAAATATTACACCAACCGCTGCAAAACGAGTTGCATCGGAAGACCCCGCCAAGGCCGAGATGGTCGGTGGTGACGCATACCCGTCTAGTTGTGGAGCGTCGGAGAAGGTTGCCATTAGAACTCTGGTTGCTGCCTCCTTGCAGGAGAGAGAAGCGAGCGAGAGTAAGACGGGGAGTTGGTCGCAGCGGAAAGACGAGAAAGAAGAGTCTGTGTGGGCGGGCGGTTATGGTGGCCGTCTGTGTGGCTGACCGAGGCGAGTACCTCACGGGTCGCGGGAGTTTCGACGACACCCAATCACGGTGCTGGGAATGAAATGACACACAGCCCCACGGTGGCGACTTGGGCTGCAGCTCCTTGTTTGATTCAGGGGCGCAACTCGACTACATCAATGCAACAAACGGCGTGCTACTTTAATCCTTCAGCCTTGGGCACCCTCTCGCTCGATTCATCCCCTCTCAGATTCACCTCGCCGTCGTCATCCTCACTTTCGGAACCTATGGGCATCAAGCCCACTTCTTCGTCAGCTTCAGTGGTGGTTGACGCGGATTTATCGGTAGTTTTCGACAACTATCGATGGGCCAGTCAGCAAACGGCGGGTGAAGGGAGGTCAAATCGCCTACCACAACATAGATGGCGCTAGATAGGATAATGGCAATTCCGAAGAGACTGAGAACTCCGGGCTGATGGTGGAAGAATATTCGTTCGCTTATCAGGGAGAAGACAATCTTTTGTTCCTTCAGTTGTCAATGTCGAGGATGCGCGATGACGCGAAAGACTCACCGCAAGATATAGTGCCAGTGTCCCTCTTCCAGCGGCTTCCTTCTGAAATCCCATCGTAAGGAGCACTTGGCCAATAAACCCCAATATCCCGATTCCAATGATACCCATAAGCTGTTCAAAGTCCGGCCACAGCCACACAACCTTCGACGCTTCAGGGATGCCTGGGATGATGTTGGACAGCACAGGAGAGAGGGTCGAGATGATGAGGCACCATGAAGTAAAGTATATGATGCTATGCATGACATGTATGCTGTCTTTCAAACGCCGCATGGACACCATCGCAAGGGATGCGCCAACGACACCAAGCAGGCTGACACTGCAACCCATCAGAACACAGTAAGCGCTAATAGTGTCACCGTCAGGATTTTCCTAGAGCAGAACGCACCACACCGCTATCAGACGCATCTTATCGCTTTGGTCAATATGTTTCTGGCTGCTACCCCCAACGCCATGCACGATTCCGCCGTCCGCACTTCCGGCAGCGCTGTGATGATGCGTGTCAGCGGTCGGATCGATTTCGGCTGGATGTCCGAACAAAAAGGATGGTCGAGCTATAAGAATAACACCAACGAAGGAAGTAACTTGCATTAAAAACGATTAGGTTAGTACGGGCTTATATGGTAAAATTAGTCTAAAGGCTTACCGGCCGCACACGCCTCCTTTCTAGAAAAAGCTTCCTTGAGGATAATTCGACCTAGGAAGGCAGTGGCAAACGGAGATAGAAACCCAATTACCGTTGCATCTGACAGGGATATATACTGTACGCGGTTGATTATCAATCTTTCCTAATCAATCAACAGCCTGCGTACCTGGACGCTGTAGTAACCACCAAACAGCCCGAAGAAACCCACGATACCACGAAAATTGAGCCAACCACGTACTCCTGGGGGTCCTAGAATGGGATAGGGTACGCGCTTATGCCACCTGCCAGACATCAACCGCAAAAATAAAAAAAATTAATATTGGTGCGCTGCAATGGTGACCCCCCACGAACATCCATGTTTCCGCTACAATCCAGGTAATAAGCATCCGTGCTGCAATCAACTGCAAAGTGTGGGATGTTAGTGGATTTTTATTTGGTTTGTTGGGAAATTAGCGCACCTCGGAAGTCGGAAGATGAGGCCGCTTGCGCTCAGCGTCTGACATGGTGGCATCTTGGTTGGTTAACAATTTCACAATCGTCATCATCCCGGTACCAGTCATTGTTGAAGCCCCGATCAAAAGCAAGCCAACATTCTTCTGGTATACATCCCAAAGCCTCCGTCGAAGCCGTCCGAGGAAGCCGCCAGCCCTTCCTAGGCGAACATTGAAGCGCTCTTTCGATGCCGAACCGAGAGTCGGGCTGTATCGTGGTTCCGTGTTGCCTTGTACTTCACCTGTTGAGAGAGTTAGCTTGGGCCGGGGGGACGGTGACCTTCCTGAACGAGTGCGGTGGAGGTTTGGATTTGTTACGTGAAGGTGGGGATCGTGGTCTCGAGATGAGTCCTCGGAGGTCGACAAAGGTGTGTACTGTACACTTGATAAGAAACTCATTCTGTCGTAGAGCTAGGGAAGAGTGGAAGAAGGTGAACAAGTCGATGGTGGATTTTCTCAGCTTGCATCCTCGCGGACATTGAAGGGCCTTTGAACTTCCACGATACGCGATTTGGGAATGGAAGGGGCAAGATTAAAAAGGAGAGGATGCCGAGCGCACGGCCCGTCCTTCCTGATTGGTCCGGAGTCACGCGGGCCGAAAACCCGGATCGGATAAAAACTGCCTGTCGTTACTAGAGTCCCTTTGGACATGATTTGAAAGACCCATTGACCTGTCCCAAAATGTTTTGCGATAAAGAATAACAAGCTGGGAATACGAATGGCTTGTATTCTTGTGCGTTGGTAGGGAATCCTGCAGCTAAGCTTAGCCGAGATGTTTGGTGGTGAAGCATAGCCGTCCAGTTGCGGAGCTTCAGAAGGTCATTATGACTCTTCTTGCTGCCTTCTTGCAGGAGAGAGAAGCGAGCGAGAGTAAGGCAGGGAGTTGGTTGAAGCAGAAATACGAAAAAGAAGAGTTCTTGTATAGTCAGGGCGGTATGGTGGCCGTCCGTGAGCCTGACCGAGGCGAATACTTCACAGGTTGCGGGAGTTTCGAGGCATGTAGCCCCACGATGGTGACTTGGGCTGAAGCTCCTTGTTGAATTAAGGGGCACAACTCGCCAGAAATAACTACATGAACTACACCAAATGGCGTGCTACTTCAACCCTCGACCTTGGGCAGCCTCTCAGTCGATTCATCCCCTCTCAGAGTCGCCTCGCCGTCGTCATCCTCACTTTCAGAACCTATGGGCATCAAGCCCACTTCTTCGTCAGCTTCAGTGATGGGTGACGCGGAGTTATCGTGTTTCTTCGACAACTACAGATGGGCCAGTCAGAAAACGGCGGCTGAACGGTGTTCAGATCGCCTACCACAACATAGACGGCGCTAGAAAGTATAATGGCAATACCGAAGAGACTGAGAACTCCGGGCTGATGGTGAAAGAATATTCGTTCGCTTATCAAGGAGAAGACAATCTTTGTTCCTCCAATTGTCAATATCCAGGAAGCGCGATGACGCGAGAGACTCACCGCAATATACAGCGCCAGTGTCCCTCTTCCGGCGGCTTCCCTCTGAAATCCCATCGTAACCAACACTTGACCAATAAACCCCAATATACCAATTGCGATAATACCCATAAACTGTTTAAAGTCCGGCCACAGCCATACAGTCTTCGACGCTTCGGGGATACCCGGGATGACGTTGGACAGGACAGCAGAGAAAGTCGAGATGATAAGGGACCATGTTGTAAAGTATATGACGCTGTGCATTGTGTGTATGCTGTCTTTCAAGCGCCGCATGGAGATGAACGCAAGGGATAAGCCGACGACACCGAGCAGGCTGATGCTGCAATCCATCAGAACACGGTAAGTGCTACCAACGTCAACGTCCGGATGGTATTGAAGCAGAACGCACCACACTGCTATCAGGCGCATCTTTTCGCTTTGTTCAATATGGTTCTGGCTGCTACCCCCAACGCCATGCACGATTCCACCATCTGCACTTCCAGCAGCGACGTGGTGGTGCGCGTCGGCGTTCGGATCGATTTCGGTCGGATGTCCAAACAAAAAGGATGGTCGAGCTATTAAAATAACACCAACGAAAGAGGCGACTATGATCAGGTGACCATTGGATTAGCAAGGGGGAATGTGGTGGAATTGATATGAAGGCTTACTAGCCGCATACGCCTCCTTTCTGGAAAAGGCTTCCTTGAGGATAATTCGACCAAGGAAGGCAGTAGCGAACGGAGATAAGAAACCAATGACGGTCGAATCTGATAGGGATATGTACTGTATGCGGCTGAGGATAAATTTTTCAAAATGATTGAACAAGCTGCATACCTGAACGCTCCAGTAGGCACCAAACAGCGCAACGAAACCCGTTATACCACGAAAATTAAGCCAGCCACGTACTCCTGGAGGTCCAAGAATGGGATAAGGTACACGCTTATACCACCTGTCAGACATGGACCGCAGAAGATATATCAATATTGCTGCGTTGCAACGGTGATACGGCGACGCGACCGCCCACGAACATCCACGCTTCCGCTATAATCAAGGTAATAAACATCCGAACCGCGATCAACTGCAACGTGTATAATGTTAGTAGATTGTACTGGGGCTGCTGAGAAGTAGACGCACCTCTGAAGTTGGAATATGAGGCGCCTTCAGGTCTGCGTCTGACACGGCCGTATCTTGGTTGGTCAACAGTTTTACAATTGTCACCATCGCGTTACCAGTCAATGTTGAAGCCCCGATCAAAAGCAAGCCAACATTCTTCTGGTATACATCCCAGAGCCTCCGTCGAAACCGTCCGAGCACGCCGCCAGCCCTCCCTAGGTGAACATTAAAGCGCTCTTTCGATGCCGAACCGATAGTCGGGCTGTATCGCGGTTCCGTGTTGTCTTGTACTTCACCTGTTGAGAGAGTTAGCTTGGGCCGGGGGGAGGGTGACCTTCCTGAACGAGTGCGGTGGAGGTTTGGATTTGTTGCGTGAAGGTGGAGATCGTGGTCTCGAGATGAGTCCTCGGAGGTCGACAAAGGTGTGTAGTTTACACCCGATAAGAAACTCATTCTATCGTAGAGCAAGGGAGAAGTAGAACTGGGTGGACGAGTCGATGGTAGATTGGAATACTTTTGTCAGCTTGCATGATATCCTCGCGGATGGTGAAGGGCCTATCAACTTCGATGATACGCGATTTGGGGATGGAAGGAGGAAGATTAAAAGAGAGGATGCCGAACACACGGCTCGTCCCTCCTGATTGGTCCGGAGTCACACGGGCCGAAACCCCGTCGGATAAATGCCTGCCGACGTTCCTACTCCACCCCTCCCAAGACACCATGCTCTCAGCAATGACCACACATTTATATCATACAAAGAGGGGTTGATTATACAAGAATGAGAAGATTTCATGGTCTGTCCTTATGTGAGAAGGGGTAGCGGGGATCTTGGAAATGGTGAAGACGTAGCAAAGCCTTCCCGCGCGAAGGCGGCCAGTGCGCTCTACTCCCAGTACATTCTGCGTCTTCGTCCAACTCGAGCCCGTCCTCTGCAGAAGTTGCAGCAGATTATATCTACAATAAAGTCCCAGATGGCCACAAGAATCTGTTGTGAGAGGACGGATCAGCCTTTCGGCGCGGAGCCGAAACGCGACAATTGTTAGGCTCACTGAGGTTATGCCACTGACGATGGCAATGAACACGGACGCAATAGCAGAGATGACTGAGTTGATCGCTGAGCCAATCGCTGAAAATACACTTCCCTAAGAGGCGAGGGAGTTAGTCGCATCTAGACCGGGCCGACATAGTATGATCGGAGACTGGAGACCCACCATTGCTGCAAAGGGATACAGGTTAATGATGAAATGGGATACGAAAGTATGACAGACAGCTGCTGTATTAATACCCCTCTCCCCTTTACCTGAGTCGCAATGCGTCGGTGGTGAGGCGGATGGCCGAAGCCTCTCTCATTGTCGTCGCGCGTTTGCCTTGCGCAAACCCCGCATTGGCCGACGGAATGACCTAACATTAGAAACCTCCGCGGCCAAGGCAACTCGCACTCTCTCCTTTCATCATTTGAATATCGCGAATAAGACTAAAGGACGTTGGGGGCGTTTCGAATCCGCGGAGGTAGCGCGGTTCTGTCTCTATTGAGTCGCGCAATGAGGTTTAGTGCCACTGAGTTACATCGATGTTTTATATTTTACTTCGAAACCATAGTACATGTACAGAATTGGGGTACATTATGAAGCGTTCGGGCCGACTGGCAGATCAGACAGTGGCAGAAGAACTCTTGGCCTCCCCGGGACCGCAATCGCAAGCGTCAGCGCAGGTGCACTTAGGACCACATTGGCACTGCGCGGTAAGGTCAAATTTTCAGTCACTGTCAATTTATACCCCTCTTGGTAAAGTACTTACACCGCTGGTTCGGACCTTTTCGGTGCTACCACAGTCGCAAGCACCACTTGCCGCGGTGGCGCACTTGCATTCGCCCTTGCACTGGCACTACCAGAACACCAGAAGAGAAAGTATTAGTCAATGCGTCGACAGTGAGACGGTAGAGGCACGGAAGGAAATGACTTACATCCTGAGTCCTGAGGGGCGCTTCGCTCGACTCCCCAGCAGTTTTGCCACATTCGCATTTTCCAGCAGGGCATTCACAGCTCTCTCCGCAGGAGCACTATTGAAATGCAACGGATCCAGGTTAAGCTTTGGAACTAACGCGGTCCGGTATGTTCAGAATAGACTTACTCCCGAGTGCTTGGCTACATTGTTTTCGCATCCTTGACATTTGCATTCACCTGGAGGGCAGTTGCAAGCAGTTCGTTGACCGTCTGTGCCGACTTTGCCACAAGCACTTTCAATGAACCTGCGTCAGCGACGTTCGTGGGCGTGGCGGCGTAGTCGAGAACCACTTACGCGCAAGAGGTGCTGCATCCACACGTCATGATGGTATGTATTGTTAGGTGATATAAAGTTGTTCGAGAGCAGTGGCGGACGAGGTTAGAGTGAGTAAAGCCGATGGGGAATGGGAGAGGGAAGCGCCACCCTGTCGGTCTTATATAGATGGAGCTGAGGGAGATCTTGGACAAGGATGCGCGACTTCTTGGACAAGATCCCCCCCCACCTGGTCATTACCTCATCACATGCAACGAAAAATGTAATCAGCCGATGAATCCGGAGTATCCACTAAATCCCGCGCTAACGCTGCTGCTGACAAACAGGAGGCAAGTGGCTGCATGGGGGGTCCCGAGACCTGTAGCTGAGGCGCGTGATTGGTAAATCGGCAAACATCTACGTCAAGTCTACCGACTTATCTTATCACGATTACGTCACCACCTGCCCCATCTCGGAAAGCCCATACCACGGAAAAGGTCCCATCGGTGATTCACGGGAGCTAACGATGGATAATCTCATCTGATAGTAGTAGAAGACCCCCTTCAGAATCGCATTTTTATGAGCTTCTACATGTTCCTTTTCTTGGCCTACGCAAATCGCGATCTGAGTGGTCTGATAAGGCTGGAGACAAAATCATTGTGTAAATTATCATGATAACATGGACCCAACGATGCGTTCTGCAATGAACTCGTGTCGAACACGAGAAGTACCCGAGCTAGGGGGCGGGTTGACAACTCAGTTGCCATCGTTCCAGCCCTCCCGTCCCGCGAGCCGATAATGGGACCCTTGACAATAGCTGGACCAATGAACGTCAGGCCATTGGAACTACGAAGTACTAAGAGTTCCTGCTCTTGATCCTTACTTTAGGGTAATGCACCCCCTACCGCGTTAACTCGTGCGTTTCGCTTACAAACCCACTTTTCTACCTCTCAACACAGTGATCTGGCCTAGAGCCACCCCCCTACAGAAGTTATGTAAGTAATGACTACCCTGACCTCAGAAGCGTGCGAGACTTGTAAGCATTTCGAAATTCTGCACATACACGACAGGGCGGTACTGGTGCTGAAACTTGACTGCCACGTCGAGGAGTTCATAGCTCCCTCCTTATGAAACCCGAAACTTTTCCTAGGCAATGATCACTATCTTGAGCATATCTCGCTCTTGGTGATGGTCGTATTTGTAGTTGCTAGGGCTCTGTGAGGAACCGAACGTTTCAAACACCCTGTTTCAAACACAGCGTTATTAACTGTTAATAACGGCGTTAGAAAGGGTTAGGGGGTTTAGGGGTGGTTAGTAATGT
>WSUI01000167.1:0-40167 GCA_019633595.1 Tulasnella sp. UAMH 9824 | reverse complement strand
AGGATCGTCGGTGGAGCGGGTTCAGCATCCCTGAGCCAAGTTGAAGATATCGGCTGTCTCCTACAAGCCTTAAAAACGGATGGAGCAACGGCGGCAGAAGCCGACCACTTGTGGAGCGATTGAGTGTTCTGTAAATCTCAGTGCGAGGGTCGGCAGATGGCAAGTTGAACTTTGTGTTCTGGGGTTCGTCTTTCTCTTTTCATCTTCAGCTTTCATTCACGATGGAAGGATCACTGGGATTGCGATCGTTGCGTGAATTGTATCCCTTGGAGAGTAATATGACACCGGAGAATCTGGGGTCGCCCTATGTGAGATGAAGGGCGGGGCGCGAAGTGGGTAAGATATCGGTGGAGGTGGAGGGGGCGCTTTGAATGGGCACAACAATCGACGGTCGTTGTCGGAGGCACAACCGCCGAGGTGCCAGCGCACGCTCTCGACGAGTCCAGACGGTAGGGGAAGAAGGTTCCAGGGTTTCCCGAGGCTCGTCGACTAGACTTTCCCCGCTCGCGTTTAATTCATACTCCTGGACGGGGTTGACGGTCGAGAAGGAGACGGGGGAAGCGAGGGAAGGCGGTTTGTGGCGTCATTGCTACGTATTCGAATGCATCACAGAACAGCACCCGAAGGGATCTCTCCATTGGACGGGACCGAGAGCTGGCGACACATCAGCGGAGCCTTCATCAGTGCCAGTGACGCCACAAGGCTTCTCAAGCCGAGCAGACCGACTGTTCGGGGTGTGTTGAGGGTGCAGGACCTGGCCTAGCGAGAGTTTGGGTGGAGGGACTGGGGCCGCATGTTCGTGTCTGTGAATGACTGAAAAGATCGCGGGCAGATTATTTAACAACGCGCGGTGCGATAGCATTGCAATCGTCGGGCAATGAGGACGTCGATCGGGGGCGGCAAGCCACGAAACGCCGGAGATAGGCGCCGCGGTATTAACAGAAACCGATTCTCCAAATTTATCCCACACACCTTTTGGCCAGGACGCTCTTGGACTTTCCTACGCTCTCGTGGTCTCCCCAAAGCAGCATCTCCGCTGGGGTAGTAGAGAATGGGGGAAGTTGTTGGGTGACGCCAATTGACATCATATCAGCAAAAGTGGTCTTCGGGTCCGAAAGAGCGGGTAAGTCAGGAAAAGGATTAGCGTGTAGCACTGATATTTAACAAACTTTTCTTATTTTCTTCTTGAGAATACGTTGTCTTTGTGATGCTGTAAGAGGATACCCCAATGGGCAAGTTCAGCCCAGTGCTGCCCCCGGGCGCCGCCGAGGAGAGCGCGATGGAGTGGCTATGCGGGGGAGGATACGTCGAATTGCTGAGGCAATGACGTTGAGCGTCTACGTCCCACGTTTTCCCATACCCTCGATGTAAAGACCCCATGCCGCGAGGGACACCTTGCGCTATCAGCTCGACCCTGGAGGGAAGTAAAAAGTCGGATAATTCCCCAAAGACGCGCTAACCTTTCCATCCATCCAACCGTCCTATTTAACCCACTCACCCTTCAAGGCCATACAGACTACCAGGTACCCCCCTCCCTACCCTCATCTTCCGCTTCCTCCCTCAACACTCCTCCCTCCAGCAACTCTATCGCAACATTTTATTTCGACCGTTACACCGCCCGTAGCCATGTCTGTCGAACTCTCGAGTTGCAACTCGTCAGCCGCCGCTTCACCAACGCTCAAGGCAAAAGTCAAAGCGACCGTAAGTTTTCCGTGGCCCCACCCATGTCCAGAGCGCTTACCGCTTTCCTCTTTCGTCGTCTTCGTCCGGCTTTCCCATGTCCTCTTCGGAACGCGTGCAACACCCCGACTTGTCCCATCCCGCTCGGCTTATCTATTCGGTCCAAACCTTCAATTCGCGGACCGGCACATCCCCACTCCGGAACTCTTTCCTTTCCCATCCACGTCTTCGGCAAAACGGAACGACCTTCCGACCTGCTTCCAACGAATCGCAGATTATGCGCGTAACGCGGCGGAAAGAGTCGAGGGACAGCGCAGCTTCCTTCGAGAGCGTCAAGACCCATTGTACGTGCCTCGTAACCGCAACGCACGTTCATCCCCTTACTCACTCTCATCTCCCCGCAGTCTACGAACATCTCCCATCCTCAATCCCTGGTCGCCCATCGCCATCACCAGTAGACTCGACGGACTATGAGTTGTATGGGGAGGAGGCACCGGAGGTCGCCGAGGACGTCTTGAGAGCCCGCGGTGGCGTTCCCAGATTAGTTGCTTTCAGTCAAGAGGTCAAAATCGCTTAAATGCCCCTGATGGAGATTATACGGTGACCGTCCAAAACGTGAGCAGAGCCTTGCACACTGGACCAGACTTGAAGGAGCTAACGGGCGATCCATCCAGAACTTGTACTTGTATTGCCCAACGCCTATACCAGCTCACTTCCTTCGTACCAGTCCTCCTCCCACCCCCTCCTTCCTGTTCTCGACCAACCTTGACTCAAGGTTCTCGATTTGTCCCGACTCTCAAAAATCTTGGAAGCTCACGTCGCGTTTCTCTGCCTCGTTGATTTCATTCCCCCGGAGCGCCTTGTGCCCCCGCTCAAAAAACCTGGACCCCCCCCGCCCCGGTCCCTGCCCCGGTTGTTTCATTCCCGGTGGGCCATCCCCCCCCCCCGGTATCTGCCTCGTTTCAATTCAATCCTCGCTGTTCCTAATATTATCGATCATCCACGACCCACACAAATCTGCGGCGATACCCGCTGGAGCTTCGCTTTTCGCATCTCTAATGTATTCCCTTGTATTTTTCTTCACACTCGTAACGATTCTCCTTTTCTTTCATGTTCGTCATCCTCACCTCGATCAGTGTGAATGCTATATCATTTGCTTTAGACTCAACCAATGCGTGTCCGTTTGTGTAGTGAGCGCCCAGATGAAATCCAAACATAATCGAGTCCCTAGATTGCGATATGCCCGGGTAATGATCTTGGTCCGCATTGCGATGCATTCTGTAGTCATAATGAAGCACCCGCGTCGTGGGAAGTCACCGCACAGGTCCCCGTTCTCCACCACACCCTCCCCTTTCACCACTTCTCACTTGAAACGACTTCACCAGACGACTAGTATGGCCGACACGATGGAAGTCGATACTCCTGCCCCATCTGCACCAGCACCAGTGGCCAAAGGAAAGGCTAAAGGATCCAGTGGCAAGAAGAAATTTGAGGTCAAAAAGGTAATTGCATGCGTATACCACCCGGCCGTGGCTGTTGTGGCGGGCGCGCTGACAGAGACTGGAACTTTCTCCCTCGCAGTGGAACGCCGTTTCATTGTGGGCTTGGGGTACGTGTACATTGGCAAACGTGTCACCTCACTCGGCGGCGTCAAGGACCTTCCGGGTTGGACTGACGCGCCTTCCCCGCGTGTTTTAGACATCGTCGTCGACAATTGCGCCATCTGCAGGAATCATATTATGGATCTTTGTACGTTTCTCGCCTTCATTTACGGCCAAGTTAGGCAAAGATCATCCTCGTTGATAATCCGGCCTGCCAACCGCGTTCATTTGTAGGCATTGACTGTCAGGCGAACCAAGTTTCCTCCACAAGCGAAGAGTGCAACGCTGCCTGGGGTATTTGCAACGTGCGTGCCTCATTTGCCATTATTACATCTTTCCGGTAACTGACTTGAGAGTTACCGACCCCTTGAATCCTTGTCCGCCACCCTGGAATCACTGTAACAACGTTCGCGCCTCGCCCCGCATACACGAACTTGCAATTCCAATTCCGATCGTTTCAATCGCCGACCGCGCCTTGCTTGGAACGCCACAGCACGCTTTCCACTTCCATTGCATCTCGAGATGGCTCAAGACCCGAAACGTGTGTCCGCTGGACAACAGAGAATGGGAAATGCAAAAGTGCGTTATTGTTACCCAATTTTGCCCTTATCCCATTTCTTTCTTTTTGATTACCCTCCTCCCTTTCACGTTGCTGACGTTTGCTTCACGACCGCTAGATACGGACACTAGACCTGCGGCCAACCAGATCTGGCGCGCGACTTGCTTCCTTGTACTTGTTCTTGCACTTGTCCCCAAATCCCAGATACATTCTGCTGTGCTATACTTGTGACTCACAATAATATTGCGTCGGCGATTTAGCCATCTTTCGAGGCGGATAAAGTCTGTCGGTTTCCACTTTTATGTTCGTATATGGGCGTCCTGGCTGGCTATTCGCTGTGAGGTACAATTGCTGCAATTGAGCTGAACGGTGAGACTGATAACTCGGCCTCCGGGAAAGGACAGCTCATTGAATTGCACCGGAAGCGGGATGATATTTGTCAAAATAGGTTATATCCGCTCGCTGCTTCATCCAACTTAGTCTTTCGATCGCGTTTTGGTGCCGCCGGGAGGGAACGATTGAAGACCGCATCCATCTAACTGCCCGTATATCAGTCATGCATAATCGACGGTGTTCATTTTCATGGACCCTCAGCCCGTGAAATGGTTCTCGAGTATGCCGTGTGCAGAGCTTCCAGATAAGCGATGTCTTGTTTGTTGGACGGGCTCCAATGCAATCGTCACCGAGCTCGCATCCCCGACTAGGTGAGCGTCATAACCCAAGATTCTTCATCACTGTGCCGCTCTCCCCGGGTCAGCGCTTCTGCCCTAGATCATGCAATCTGGCCGAGTGTGAAGTCCGACTCCCTCGGATGGCTCGTATCCACAACATGTAAGTTTGGGGCTCTGAGTTCTCTCTGGGGTTTGCAACGGCATTTGAAGCGGAGTACAGTTGGGGAGGACAGTAAAGTATCGAATAATTGGCTCATCTCTCAGGAAGTTGCCCGATGCCCGCATAAATTGGGTGAGTGCAATTGCCACTTGACAAATAGAGAACTAAGAAGTATCGAAACTGACACCCTGCGCTAACGGGACCTCATTGGAGAAGTTGACAGTGCAGGCCGACCATCGAACTGCGGTCCGAATGTTTTCAGCACATGTAGTTGTAGGGGGCTGCGAAATGCTCACCATATTGCTTCCAAGCGTCTCCTCCGGACTCTCGTCCCCAACCCGTGCTCTTGTTCCCTCCGAACGCAGCACCGATTTCCGCTCCGCTTGTCCCTACGTTCACATTCACAATACCGGCGTCACTTCCTCCTGGTCCAAGCCACTTGCCGATATTTCGAATGTCCCTCGTCCATAGACTGCTTGACAGGCCCTGCGGAACGGCGTTATTCCACTCGATCGCCTCGTCGAGCTCATCGAACAAGGCCACGTTGAGAACTGGAGCAAACGTCTCGGTGCGCCAGATATCTTGCGAAGTGGAGGGAGACTTCGGGATTGCAATTGTTGGCTGGACGAAATGGCCTTGGTGCAGTTCTGATGGAAGTAGTTCTGTCGAAGCGGTAGTTCCCCCTGCGATGATCTCTCCCCCGCTGGACTTGATGGCCTCTATCGCTTGCTTGTAAACTCCAACCGCGCCTTCGTTATGGAGGGGTCCTAACAAAGTCCCCTTCGTCAAGGGGTCTCCCATACGGACAGTTTTGTACGCCTTTTGAAGCCGCTCGAGGAACTCGTTTGCAATCGATCGATGAAGATATAGACGCCGGGTGGAAGTACACCGCTGGCCAGCGGTTCCGACAGAAGAGAATAGGACCGAGGGAAGTGCCAAGGAGAGGTCCGCATCAGGCATGACGATGACTGCGTTGTTGCCACCTAATTCCAAGAGAACCTTGCCGAACCGGTCCTGGACTGCTTTTCCTACAATCTTGCCGATTGCCTCGCTTCCAGTGAAGGATACTGATCGATTCCATCGTTCCCGTCAGTCCTTGGATCGCAGTCGAGTTTTCGCGAAAGGACCCACCCATATCAATGTCACTGCTGCCAACCACAGCTTCGCCAGCTGCTTTCCCACCACAAACGAGGCCTGCGACAGCTCCAGGAATGCCATTCTTCTCTAGAACTTTGGCAACGATCTTTGTGACGGCAACTGAGCAAAGTGGGGTACTGGGGGCAGGTTTCCAAAGTGTCGCGTTGCCAGCGGCCATGGCTAAAGCGAGGTTCCTACCAAGACCAGGCGCGTTAGGGCCGCCTGGGTCATAGGTTCAAGCAAAAACCCAACGTACCATCCATATACTGCTACGGGGAAGTTGAAAGCAGAGAGCACTCCAACGACACCGAGTGGGTTGGGAACTACCAGTTGTGCCGCGTCAACGGAAAAGCAGTCAAAAAAGTTGCGCTAAGCCGCGAAACACTAACCTTCAAGAATACTGTGGCCTGGCCGCTCCGAGCTAATAACTCGACCGTTCATCATTCGAGATAATCCAACAGCGTAGTCACACTGAAATGAAATGGTAAGCAAGATACCATTCAAGAAGTGTCAAGGTTGCTTCACAATGTCCACGAATTCTTGAACTTCGCCTTGTCCCTCGGAGTAAATTTTGCCCATTTCGAGAGAGACGAGAGCTCCAAGTTCGTCACGCTAGGAATAGCCGGTTAGTTGTGGGGTTGAACATGTTGAAGGTGGATCAACCGTGGCACCTTATCCGCCAGTGCCTCGCGGATTTGACGAACTATTTCACCACGTCGAGGAGCAGGCATGAATCTGAATTGCTTGTATGCGTCACGACTTTTTGAGATGGCATCTTGAAGCTCCTTTGGTGTCGCCTGCCGTGGTATAACACAACGTGTCAGTCCTTGCGTGTAGTTTGAACATCGCCGCAGAATACTCACAGTGGAAACAGTAGCAAGAACCTCTCCAGTAGATGGACAACGAGATTCAATCGGTTCTCCTGAGCCTCCCCATGCTCCGTCGTAGACACCTTGAATGACCTTGCCCGTTTCGGTGGGAATGTCCAGAGCAGAGAGGACCTTCGTCGCTCTTGTGGACAAGGACCGTGTTGAGGTCGGAAGGCGAGGTGCTCGACGAATTCTATGCATGAAAAGATTGATGAAGAATGAAGAGGAAGGGGGATGGCGAGTGTGGAGAGAAAACGAACGAGAACAGCTCAAGGTCCGGGACGGGTCATGCGAAAGTCCGGGCACGTGCACCGCGTTGCACGCCGGTGCCGCTGGACAAACGCACCCTGCTGTGGCAACCTGGAGTGTCATCTTCTGACGCCATGATGCAAGGGTCCATGCAAGCTGAGATATGGTGTCCGAGTTAACTGAACGCGTTATATACGCAGCTTTTGTCAGTACACTCCCGCCCAGCGTCCCGACGATTGGATTATATAAACGTCATGCACTTATGCAAACAGGCACTACAACACAGGAACTTCCAAATAGATAGACAAGTGTTTACTCGGTTATAATCTTTCGAATGACCCTCTTATCCCTTTCACCAACAACCTTGACCAATCCCTCCGACTCTAGCGCTTTGACCGCTTCGGTGAACTCAGCCGCATCAACTCTCACCGAACTTTGGGTCTGTAATTGCTTCGCAGCCTCAGCCCAACGAATCCCGCCTCTACCCCCCGAGGTCGACATCGCCTCCAAAAGATTCATGATCTCCCTCTTCAAATCTCCTCTTAGTCGCCTCTCCTGCTGGCCAGCCCCAGTATTTATTAGGTCCAAATCGATGAGACCAGTGTTGGGATCAGTTGCGGACATCCGGAGAGCTTCGCGCATGAGCCGGTTAGCTTCTTGAACGTCCTCCAGGCGAACCTCGCCCGAGAAGCGCATCCGAGCATGGGCTTCGGAAAGGCGAATAAGGGATTCCAGTTGGCGCGGTGTTGCAGTGATACGGCGGGTTTGCGTTCGTGCGTCTTCGCCCATGTTGCGCAGATCAACATAGCAAGCGACGAGCTCGTCGGCAGCTTCTTGAGAGATCTGGGGGTGGATTTTCGTGCGGGCGTACGTAACATATGCAGTGAGTTTCTCTGGTTCCTGAAGGGTTTAATAGCATCTTTAGATTTAACTCCCAAGGATGTAAAAGGAGGATGTCACGAACAAGAATATCTCTGCCAACAGTCTGGGGCGTGTCCTCCAAGTACATGCTAACCAGATGTTCTGCCAACTTTCTGTCCAAGGTTTCGTCGATCTTGTCCAAAACAAGATACAAAAGATCAAATCGAGAGATCAGGGTTGGTGGTAGGTCGATATTGCGCGTGATCGGCCAGTTGACGTTGTACCTGGACCCAACAGGGTTGGCTGCTGCTAGAATGGATGTCCGGGCGTTAAGTGTCGTGATGATACCCGCTTTAGCTATCGAGACCGTTTGTTGTTCCTGCAAACAAAACGTCATCAGTCTTTTCGTACTACCAGGTAATTGCTCCCGGTCTGACCATGACTTCGTGGAGCACACTTCGAGTTGCATCCGACATCTTATCAAACTCGTCGATACAGCATGTGCCACCATCGCTCAAGACGAGTGCACCGCTGTAACACAATCTTATCAGTATCGATGCATGAAGCGGCGCCGTGCTTAATCGCTAACCTTTCGAGAACAAGTTGCTTAGAATCTGGGTCTCGGGTGATGTAGGCAGTCAGACCAACTGCAGAGGAGCCTTTACCAGATGTATAGACTCCTCTCGGTGATATCTTGTGTACGTACTAAGAGGAAAACATCGATAAGTGACGAGTTCAGTCAAATCAACGGGAACCCGACTCACTTGAAGAATCTGAGACTTGCTGGTACCAGGGTCACCCACCAACAGCACGTTGATGTCGCCTCGGTATCTTGGCCCGCCGCCGCCGCCACCTTTCGCTACACTTTTATTGGTCCCTCCAAACATTTGGAGCAAAATTCCCTTCTTCACATCTTCCATTTCCCAGATACTTGGCGCGACACTCCTTGATAAGAAATCGTAAATGTCCGGCCTCTGGCTGATGCGAACAAGCTCCTCCTCCAACGCTTGCTGGCGTGTGCGGTTAGGATCATCCAGAGCGGCGCCTTCCACCGTAAGCAGTGGGTTGCGGTTATGCTCGCTTTCGTCCGCTTCACCTCCAACTCCTAAACTAACGGGATGGGAAGCCGAATCGGTCCGAGTGTCCTGGTGGTAACCCATGCGTTTATCATCGCCGTGTTTGATGTGTACAATGTCAACATAGGTTTTGAAGAGAGCACGAATCGTCCGTTGGCGTGGATTAACTCGAACTGGGATGGACCTGTAGATGCCGGTAATTGTGACGCGGTCACCAGGTTTTACATAGTCTACAAGTTCGTCGTATGCTGCAATGGACACAGTGTGCGGTGTCTGGCCATCCGGTACCGCGTCTGCGACGGGAGTCTTAATCAGAGGCCGTGTTACAAAGCAGCACGAGAATGAATACCTGGAGTCTCTTGCAACCGAATAATCTGCCTATCCGCAAATTCGCTCCTGTTATGGATCAGGTTCATTGTACCGACAGCGTTACAAACGTCGCGAGGGCATCGTTCTGGTTCGGCGATTCGGCCGCGGTCGATTTCTACCTGAACCGTATGCGAGCAGTTCAGGCAGCGGAAGAAACCTACAATTACGGTGGTTAAGACTGGCTAACGACAATACGGGAATACTACTGACCAAGTTTCATGTCTGGGATGATGGGGGTCGCGCGAATAACCAAGCCTTTGATAGATACGAGCCGGTCCGTATCTATAGATTGTTCATTAACTCAAGGCCGAGCACAAAGATTCGGATCGTTTACCTGAAGGGTTGAGTTCCCGCATGTTGATGGGATCCTGGCCGCCGAACGGCCTAACTCGGAATGGAGCTTCCTCCGCCCAAGCCCATTCAGCCTGACTGACATCACCTTCTTCTTCCATGATGTCCTGAATAGCGTCTCGTAACGCTACGTCCATAATCGGAATCACTTCCTGGGGGTATTTGATCAAGGTTGGGTATAAAGTGCTTTTCGTTCCCGGGTAAGCCTTTAAATTCGTCACGTCCAAGTTCAAGGTCGTTTGATCTGTTGAGCGCATCTTGTTCAAATAATCCACATATTGCTTCCGTTCGCCCTCGTTGGGGTCAAGAAGAGGACGCAAGGCGACGTTGTTCTTCCGATCATGCTCGCGGCGATACTTGACCTTGAAATTCTTCAAGAAGTCGATCCAGGCATCTCGAGTGTCGTGGACGTTAACGGCGGTACCCCAAAGTACGCGAGTCGTATCGGGACCCTCGGAAGGGGTGATGACGGACAGGACTGGCGCGGAAGATGCTGGGACCGGAGGTTCAGAGCCCAGTGCAGATGGGGGATGTTGAGCTTGAACGTTTCGACGCCGAGCACTTGAAGGGACAAACTGAGTCGGGTGGACATCCCCACGGCGGTTCCGGCGAGGAGTACTCATGGGAGTTCTGATGAAAAAGTGGTTGTGAGCAACATCATAGCACCGGCGCCCTAGCGGCAGACGTACGATGGATGGAAGAGAGGGCGACCAGATCTTGGGCCATCGCTCATTGGCACGTCGTCCGACTCGTCAAAGTTCGGCTGAGGCGCGGTGCCTATGCGACTTCCAGGGGAGGACGACCCGGGGAAGTTTAGAGGCGACGAGGAAGCTGCAGCAGCAACTACAAAGCCGTGGAACGCGTCCGGTTAGGTAGCTCAAGTAAAATATACGCGTAGATCTCACCATTCTGAGCGCGTCTGACTGGGGTCCTGACGCCAGGAGTCCCCGCCAATGCGCGTCTTGCGACAATCCCCGTGGCTGGTGTACCCCCTGCCACGGAGGGGGTATGGAAGAGTTGACGCCTCTGCCCACCTGAGCGACGCGTAGGCGTTTGCTGCGCGTCGCTTCCATTCTCCATGGGCGCGTCGTCCGAGTCCGGGAAGTTCAACGGGGAAGACATGCTGGGTGTGTGGAAATTGCGATGTGGGCTGTCGATATGTAGAAGGGGAGTATAAAAGGTGAAGGCGCGTCGCGTCCGGGTTCGCGCGGTTGGAATTCGACGACGGTGCGCTCTACCGGGATTCTCTTCGCGCTAATAAAGTGCATTTTCTGCAAATACAATACGGAGAACAAAATGAATGGGGTTTACTATACTTAAGTGGGGGGTGTAAGTAAACGCGGGGGGAGTAAGTCACGAAACAATCTAATCTACACTACAAAGCCCAAAGAGTCCATCATCACTGAAGGTAAAGACCAGCTAATCCCTCCAACCTAAGCGTACTCCTCCTCGCACCAAATCTTCAACCTGCCCTCTCCAGGCCTAGGTCTCGCTGATCCGGAGATAGAGCTCTCGTTATCGTTCATATTCCGGGCCGTCTCGATGGCCAAATCCCAATCACCCTCATCCATCAGGCTGACCTTAGTGCCATCCTCATCCTCGAACTTGACTCGCAGAGCACCAAACTCGTACGAGAACTTGGCGCAGACAGATGCCAAAAAGTCTGCGAGGGGCATGTCGGGAGCGACGACCATTCCACGAACTTCGTTGCCGAAATGGATCTTGACGCGGATCTTGCGCAGGGGCTGCTCGAAGTCAAAGGCCATGAGGCGGGTTGGGTCACGCTCGGTCTCGTAGGTGCCGCTGCCACCGCTGCTGCTGGTCGAACTGGACTTGCGTTCCGGCTGCCTTGCGCGAGCCGGCTTCGGCTGGGGGGCGATGTTGGCAAGGAGTTTCGCCGCCACTGGACGCTGGGGTACCCTTGATTCAGCATCCGACTGCATATAGCCATCGTAGATGTCCGTCAAGCCTGCTTCGCCGTATCGGGAGGTCGGTGCGCGGGATGCTTGGGCGGGGGAGTCGCTGCGAGGAGGTGTAGGCGGAAGATCGACCTTGGTGCTAGCCTTCAACGTCGGCCGCCTTTGTGGAGGAAGACCTCCAACGGCGGGGCGGGCATCCTGGGGACTCGCATATGGCAAGCCCACTGGACTCTCGGGCCGCTCGGGGACGGGGGCAATGCGGGTCGACTTGTTCCTCGTGAGGTTGAGTGGCTGAGCCGGGATAGCGGGCAAAGGCATGTCCGGGGGAGGGGAAGGTGGACTAGCCCTGACGACCGGGTTTCCGGCACTAGCGCTCCTGCTGAGGACCGCCTGGTTCTGAGGGGCGGTGGGAACGGTGGCAGACCGAGATCTGGCGAGACTGGCTTGGGTAATGTCATCGTCAAAAGCGATTCGCCTGGTGGTATTGGATCGAACGATGGTGTTGCTACGCTTCGGGGCGACGAATTCTTCGGGTGAGACAGGCGTCGCAGAGATAAGTTTCTGTAAAGGGAAGGAAGTACGAAATGAGTGCCTGGTTACGGCCCCGAATGAGACTCTCCAACGTGAACGTACAGCCTTTCCCATATAATCTTTGGTCCCCATGTTGGCGACCTTCTTTTCGTTGGGACGATACAAGACGCCGACGGGCTGAAGGGCACAACCAATTAGAATCAGAGTCTGGCGTGAATCCCGTAATAGTCGACTTACGATTGAGAAGACTGTGTAGCCATCACCGTTTTCTTGGATGGCTTCGTCGATAACGTCGTGGTCCGGGATGACCTTATTTTTCGCGGCTTCCCTCAGCAAAGCCATGCCACGATCAAAGTCGCCGAGGTTGAGGTAGGTGATGCCCCTAAGATGCGAACATGGAGATCAGCGCTCCAAGCTTGGAGAAATCAGGCAGACAAAGAACACGTACTGGTTGAAAAGAATGGAACAAGTGTAGAGTTGGTACTTCAGGCCGAGCTGGTCGTAGTTGATCGCCTCGTTGTCGCGCATGAATTGAAAAGCCTCGTCAAAATCCTGAAGGGCAGCCTCGAATTGACCGAGGAGGAAGTGACTGACGCCAGCCTGGAAGTAGGCAATGGCGAGATAATTGTCGAGGTCGACGGCGGCGTTGAAGTTCTCGATCTGGAGGCGTGCGTCAGGAAACAGCAAAGCACACAAAGGGTATAATTAGCTTACCGCAAGGTCATGCTCTCCGAGAGACGCGTAGATAAGACCGATGTTGGTGAAGATCTTGGAGTTGTCGGCGATTTTCTAGAAAGGGAGCGGTTGAGCTGACCCACGTAGCACGCCGCACAGCCAAATGCTGCATACCGAGAAGAGGTCCAACGATTTGTCCCAGTCTTGAGCATCATAGGCTTCCAAAGCAGAAGACCAGGTTTGGATTTCCTCCTGCAATGAGAGTCGTTAGCGACGTGGATCGCGAACGAGGCGTTGTCACGAATGGAGGGTACCTTGAGAGATTGAGCCATTGGATAAGACTAGTGGAATAATTGGAATGTTAAGGATAGTGCTGGTTTGAGGATACAATTGCCGGATGTCCTTGAAGAAGAAGAAGATAAGACTGAGTGGGGAGTTTTGGTGTAGACTGAGACTGAGAAGCAACGACGAGACGGCAAAGAGAAAGCAAAGAAGAAAAAAGAGTGGGCAGCACCAGGCTGTAAAGAATACAAGTCCGGCTTGACGGATTGAAAAAGAAAAGAAAACGAAGAGAAAAGAAAGCAAAGGAAGGGAAGGGTGGTGAGGGGAAGGGGAGGGAAAAAAAGAGGTACCGGGCGCAGTGGACGGTGTTATATATAACGAGGTTATCCGAGAGACAAAAATGCGCGCAGATGTTGGGGCCAAGGCGGGCGACGCCTACGACGGAATGAGATGATGTCGTTGGTTGCCATGGCAGGGCGCCGGCGACAATCGGTTGACGGGCCCTGCCAGCGAAGCAGTTCCCCTTTTCCGGCGATAGCACATGCCTCGAGACCCCCGGATTGCCATTAAGGAATAATTATCGGGTTGAGTACGTGAGGTGGCGTCCTTTAGCGATTCGCAATACATGAGGCAAACGGCAGGCGCTCAGGAAAGCAGGGGCAAGAAAGGCAACGGGACACGTCGGTTCCCACAGAATCCGACACCGGCGACACCTCTGGGGGCGCCAAGACTTCCAACACCCATCACTAAAGACACGTATACGCAAAACGTGCTGCGATCTGCGGATTGCCTAATCTGGTCTCATTGCTACGACCCTTGTTTTATTGTCATCTCACATTCCCTAACTGGGCTTGCAATCATCGGCAGCAATTGGATTTTGCATTTCAAAAAGCAACGATCACTTTTCTACACTGTGGTCCGAGCGAGGACACGCTTTGTCACCCATAGCCTGCATCGAGCAGTGTCCGATGGCCAGCGCGTCGGCCTTTGAGTGGATGCCCCAAAGCTTGCATCGCTCACAGCTTTCAAAAGCCTATCTGCACCCTCCCCAACACAACCCGTCACCAGACCTCACACAACGGGAATGGTCGTCTGAGCTTCCAACCCCAATACTCAATTCCAGCCACTGTTGATGTCCTGCCCGAGTGATCACGACGCATCCTTGTAGTCATTACTACTGTCCGCACTACCGCGTTGCACTCGTCACCCGCTCAATCAAAGGCTTAAAACATCCGATACAACCCAGCCTCTAACCAAGGACGCTCGCAATAGGCTCGAACTTACGAATACGTCATGCCCTTTCTGCGAGTTGAGCGTCCGTATCCACTCGCTCCCTGGTCTCGTCTCGAGCATCGGATCCTTCCCTCAGATCCCGACCCGTCTCACCCGCGACCTCACGATCGCTCTCTTCCCGTTACCGTCTATCCGACATCCTTCCCGCCCAAAGCGCTTCTAGGCGATTTTTTTTAGAAATAGGCTCCTACAACGACGCACCCCCGCGACGTCCGAGCTACCCTTTCGAGTCTTGGCAGTTACGTTTATGCTCAGGCCCTGACCGGAACCGAGAACATCACAGCGAAATTCTTCTATGTGACGCTTACACCATCAAGAGCCTCCATCGACATCGAAGGAAATATCATTTAGCAACGACCCGACTGTCGATGCCTAGCACCACCGGGATAGAGTCTGGCGACCTTCCCGGTCCGTCGAGCAAAACATGTCATGCATCTCCAGCCTGCCTAAAAGCACGATTATAGCTCATGCGCGGAACTGAACCCAAACCGCCGTATCGTCGTGCCCGGCAAAGGGGGTCCGTCCTGAGGAGGTTGCGATATAATTCGTCTTTGCAGCGCAGATTGTTATGAGGGAGAATGCCGCGCATCTCCAGCTCAAACCTATATGATTCCCAGCCGGGCCGTACACCTACGAGTGAGCAGCAACATCAACACCTCATTACATGACAGGATGCTACTGGAAGAATGCTATACTGTGGTAGTTCTAGCTCATGTCTCCCTTTTATATTTTTCATAAGCCAAGTCAGGCTCGTAGCTTAACGGCAAAGCACACACCATCACATTTATTTGATACTGTTATGGAGTCCCCAGTCTACGTCCACTTTCACTTCTTAGTCACATGGCTGCTTACACATTCTCCTAGGAGGACATTTATTATCCGTTAGAGTAGTTATTTTGCATCCTAAAAAAACAGTTCAGGCTCGTAGCTTAATGGCAAAGCACTCTATCGTACCTACCGATTATGTATATGGAGGTTCAAATCCTCCCGAGTCTACATTAACTTTTGTCCTCACTCTCCGTTTCGGAGGAACTCGATCTCCGCACCGTTGAGACAACAATAGGACATGAAGGAAACTAAATAACGATTTGCCCAAACCAGGGGTATAATGCATCTTTTGAACTATCTATTCGTCGTCCGACTCTGCTAGTACTAGTCGCTTCCTCGTAACACGTGAAGGAACCGAGACTATCTCATCGTCGTCGTCCTCCAAGTCGTGCATATCGGGCGCAGTGCCCTCGGACGCTGCCGGCGACGACGTTCGGCCTGGGGACGACATTGATACAGCAAGACCAGAGTCGTCTGCTGCAGCACCCCCTCCATACCTACGTCGGGGCCGCGGACGAGGCCGCTTCACGGGTCGTTCCGGGGGGCTTCCAGCTGCATCGCCATCCTCTTCATCATCGTCAACCATCGGGGACGACGGCGGTGTCGAAGCTTCCGACGACGCGCCCGTAGTCGCGGATTTTCGGGCCCTGGGACGCGGTCGCGGTCGAGGAATCGGTTTCGCAGGCGGTTGATCTTCGCCTTCGTTTCCTTCTGAATCTGAAGCGACAGGCGAGATCCTTGGTCCTGAATCAGCTTCTTCTCCGCCAACGTCCGCTTCCATGAAGGTTTTGAACTTCTTGGCAGGACCGTCCTTCTCCCTCTTCTTCCTCTTCTTCGTTCCCGTTGCCGCCATATTGGATGGTGCGACCTCCCCCGCAGCAGCTGCTGCTTCAGTCTTCTTCCGAAGCTCCCTTTCGCGGGCGAAGAATGCTTCGTCATCCTCCCGGGCTATTTCAGCGTCGCTGTCTTCGATCAGATCGGCCGACTTGTATAAAAGCCTTTCCTTCTCTTTCTTCTTCCTCTTGGCGCGGATTCTTGGTTCATCGGTGTCGCTCCCGCCGTCGTCTGTAGGTAACGCTCCAATGGCGCCGTCGGATCCTTCTTCACCGTCACCTCGGCGACTTCGTCTGGTGCGACGGTTCGCCTTCGCCTTGCGTCGTTTCGCGATAAGCTCCGAGGCTTTCTTTCCATCTAGGTTCAGTGGCTCTTTGACATATTGATCGACGACGACCAAAAAATTTTGAAGTTCATCTGGAAGAATTGCGGCCGGAACATACCATTCCAACTCGTCCGCATCTGTATGTCAAAAGTTTGGATTAGTTATTCACCACAAGGTAAATCTTTCTAAGATCCCAGCACCTTCATCCGTCACAAAAAATTTCAGTAGTTTCCACATCAACTTCAAGTGTTGGTTTTTCGTAGCAGCGTCTGCCTTGTCCTGGTTGACATACAAGATGACTGCATAGCGGTCGATTGGTGAGATTGGCCCAGCGACGCATGACTCCTCGGGACGTACTGTAATCCTCGAACTTCGACACTGCAGCGGCAGATGGACCCTTCAGCTTGCGCAATTTCTCTCTCAGTTGTGCGTCGGGGTCGTCATCGTCAGGAATGTCCTCAGCAAGGAAATCGTCCGTATCCATGACAATACGTTGGCGCTGGCCGATTACTCCAATTAAGATCTACTTGACGCAGAAAGATCAGTGAAAGCGGGGGGGGGGAGACACGTCACGGCGGCGAACCTCTTTCGTCCAGTCAATCAAGTCCATTTGTCCGGCATCTATCATGCAAGCAATGACAATACCAAGCTCCTCGCTCCAGGGACGCTTTCCTTTGATATACAGCTGTGGACCATGTCGATCTCCCTACACCAGAGTAGATGCTTCGTCAGCGACAAAGGGGAAGCAGTTAGGAGATGATTGGTCAAGCATACCGGCTTATGTACAACCACATCCTCATCCGACGATGCGTCTTCACGAGCGAGGCTCTTGCCTCCTAGACCCTTACGACTCGCGCGAATAGGGAAGAACGCCTACAGATCGGGCAAGAAAATCAGATGAAACTGGGGCCAAACGGACAGCCGATTCGTAGTTTCATACCTCGATCATCAAGAAAGAATCCTCCTGGACAGCTTTGAAGAATTTCTTAACGACATATCGCATCAACTTGCACAGGTCCAAATACGGTGTCTCCTTCGGTAGCGTTTTTTCCGCCTTGAGAATGCGGTGGAACAGATCCAAGGTCGACACTTTGAAAAACAGGCGTTCCGCTTTGGCATTGACCGCTTGACGGAAGAGAAGACGAACTACCCAATCCATCTTCTCTGGAGAGTCGAACTCCTCGTATCGTTTGAGATACTGAAGAAGGGTAGCATTAACTTCTGGATTTGCGAACCTCTGTTCATACGCAACGTTAATATACTTGGGAGCGTATATTATGAATGAAACCCTCACGTGTTCGTATGCATCAAATCTTATGGCCGAATCTCCATATTCCTCCTCTTCTTCCGCCTCTTCCATGTCTTCACCAGACGCCACGTCGACAATACCGTCCTCCTCGGTCACACCTTTCGCTATTATTGTCAAAGTGTATCTGTTAGACATGCTATTTGTTCAGAGAAACCTTTGCTCACTCTTTTTCTTCTTAGCTTTCTTCTTTTTCCTGACCACTAACGTATCCCCTTTGCTCTTAGCCCACTTCTGCAGCATCTTCATGAGGACATGCGAGAATTGTACTGATGCCTCCAGGTACGCGATGCTCTTGAGAGCATTTTGTTCTCTGTAGCTGCGCAGATTCTCGAAGGAGAAGTCCACAATCTCGGCGTTATAGTAAAGCTTTTGCTGCAATACCGACGCGGTCTCGGCATACGCGGTGTCTGAGTTGGCCATCGATTCTATGAGCAAAAGCTAGCGGACTAAGTGGATTAGTTTTCCATGCCAACCTGAGGTAAACAAGAGACTTACGAGTTGGGTCAGACAGTTGATGCCAGCTTGCAGTTCGACCCATTGCTTCGGCTGTCCGATCTAGGATCAGCAATCGCGGCCTTTCAGCGAAGGAGAAATCGAATCCACCTTGTCTTCAGCAGCTTCTCTCATGCGCTTCAACACCCATTTAACCCATTCCTCCTCGACGACTTCCTTCACCATCGCATACCCTGTTACATTGCTTTCGGCACCGTTCTTCAGCCTAGCTGCGAGGAAGAATTCAAGGCACCAAGCAGTTAGAAACAGGAGGCGAACGTTGTCCTTCTCGGTAATCTTGGCACGTTCCATGCGTATGTCTTTAAGGAGGGAAATGACAAAACCTATCAAGAATCTTGTCAGAGTTGGGTTCTATGGTTTTAGTGCTGTTAGGAACGAACGGTTGAAGCAAGTCTGGATGAACTGGTGTGCGGTGGTCTGAAGGACCGTCAAAGCGGTCTGACTGAGCCACGATACTCCAGCCAATTCGTCCTGTTTCTTGATGCCTTTGCTCTTCTTTTTCTTCTTCATGTCCATAATGTCGGTTGTGTCGGCTTGAATGGCAGCTTGACGGTGCATGACGACCTTCTCGTTCCCCTGTGTCATGAAAACAGGATCAGCTGGATCGGTCCAGTTATAGTTGGAAAGGAATTTAACCCTTACAGATCGAATAGTAATCGTGGTACCGAAACGGCTGTGTCGAGTGCCGGCGAACTTGCGCTGTTCCTTTTTGGACGCGTTCTCCTTCTCTAAAAGACTCTTGAGCTCTTGTTTAGATTGCTGTATATCGCGCGGTCAGGACGTCCTGGAGAAGATCGAGAATTTCGCGCAGAACGAACCTCAGCTTGATCGGCAGGAAGAGTGCGAGGGCTGACGCCACGGAATAATAGGTAGAAAATCTCCAGCAAGAGGTTGTTCCACGGGTTGAATAAGGGCTGGTCAGCGTTCGAGGCAAAAGTTAAAAATGTGAACAGGACGTTGGACTCTTGCAGGGTGACTATGAGCTTGCTCTGTAGCGATGCGTATTCTGCTTGCTCCCCCGAGGCGTATATATTAGGTGGAGGGTCCTTGATGAAAGCGAGATTTCGAAAGCAGTGGAGGACAAGGTTGATGATCTGGTTGTCACGTTCCTTTCGTTCCCTAAACATAATGAAAGTTTCCCATAAGCTTTGTGATGGAACGAAGAGCTCATACTCACTGTTTTGATTTCGCGAGAGGAGGTACCATGATGCTGAAAAGAGCAGCAATCGCACCAGGTCGTAGCATTGCAGCTTTGTAACTGCGCTGAGCTTCAATGAGGGTTGTGTAGTCGGTCTTGCCATCAATTTCGTCGTCGAGTTCCTTGAGTTCTTCAGCAACGTCGATTGGCCATGTCATTGCAGTAATAAGGTCGGCTGCATCGGAGCGAGGTCAGTCGCGGGAGGGTCTAGGAAGGGACAAGACCCACCGCATGCCAACGCGCATTTGTCTTCAACCTTGCCGGCACCCGCCGTCGCCAGCAAAATAGGTACCAAATCCCGCTGGAAGACGCGAGTCTCGTATAGGATACGGGCGACGGTCCGTTCGTCGTCTGTGTCATCCTTCCTCCACAATCTTTTGAGATCCTTCAGACAACCCAAACACGAATCACCCAGAATATACTGGCTTTCAGTCGGCGAGACTTGTTCTAGGCCACCAAGAGCGCTGACTATGTTCTGGACGATGGGTGTATATTCGGCGCGGATGTCGTACTGAGGCGTTCCCTCCCGCGAATCTGGTTGGAAGGACATCGGGGAGCGCGCTGCAGAGTGTCTTGGAAAGACGCGTCAGAGTAGAATCGGAGGCTTTTGAGCACTCCCGTGACGGTACTGTAGTTGCTTAGGCGGTTGAGGGAGGGAGAGCAAGAGCGACACCTTAGTTCAGATTGTGATGGTAGAACGCGGTGTCACGGTGTGAGCAGCTGTCACGTTCTTCTTCACCTCCCCCCATCATCCTCCAACTTGATTTCAATCCACTGGTCGGACATGATCTAAGTCCGTCCAGAGCTTTGCACAACCCTCTCAAGCACGGGTCGCTACCTGGTCACCTCACCAAGCGACGATGGTCCAGTCCTATATACAGTTATCATCAGTTCTACCACAGGCTCTCCTCGTCTGTTGCCGGTGCATCTTACCATGGGTGTAATATTCCAGCAGGATTCCCGATCCACTGAAGGGCATTTGGCTCATGCACATAACGCTGGCTTTCCTGAGCTGTTGTCTCTGGCGCCTGTTCCCAGCCGCATCATGGCGTGCCATCACCGGGATACACATAGAGACGCCAGGGCTTCAACAGGACCCCGCCATTGATATTTTTATTGAACCCGGTGATCGAACACCTCCAGTCCAGATCGAAACCCTCGCCGCCGCGTTCTCTGACGAGAGACCCAACCAGGCGAAAGCTCGCGATACAAATGGACAAGCGCAAGATGAGCCTCGAGCTCCCCAAGAGCAAGCAGCCTTACTTTCAGGGCACGGAAGAGTCCTCCGAGCCCACGCTACTCTTGGATGAAGCATCGACCCCACTGACAGCTACGCCTCGACAAGAACGCCAAGAACGATCCGACCACAGCGCCCACCATGGCCGCGAGTTTTCATCGGATTCGATTCTCTCACCGCGAATATCCCCACTCTATTTTCCCAGCGACCCAACTGTTGGAGGCAGGCCTCCTATCCGCGCACGACCCACCAGGTCCTCAACAACCGTTGCACCCTACTCCGAGAATGGCCTTTCACATATTGACGTCCCAAGGAAGTTTGGGGACGCAGCCGAATTCTGGAGGTGTTACGATGAGTTGGCAGACAGGCATGACAAGGATACCATCAAAACTCTCAGTGACAATTTGGACATCCTGCTCATTTTCGTGAGTGCAGTTTCCGTATTACGGGACTCAACTCTCCATACTGATGCATACTTGCCAGGCTGGTCTCTTCTCCGCCGTCAATACGTCCTTCATCATCATGTCGTTGACAACTTTGGTTCAAGACCCGAACGCTGAATCTACCCAACTCCTCAGGCTGATCGCCCAAGGCAGGACCAACCTCACTACGGAAGAAATGGCCCCTCCTCGCTTTTCTGCATCGTCCGAAGCAGTCTCAGTGAACTGCTTCTTCGCTGCCAGCTTGGCCTCTAGTCTTCTCACCGCATTCGGAGCCGTCATGGCAAAACAGTGGGTGCTCCACTTCGCGAGAGGCAAAGTCGGTACCCTCGAAACGCAAGGACGACATCGCCAGCTCAAATTGAATGGGTCGCTCAAATGGAGGTTCGAAAACGTTGTCGAAGCCTTACCAGTCCTTCTGCAAGTATCCTTGATCTGCTTCTTCATCGGCCTTCTTATGTTCCTCAAGTCGATGAACATGATGGTGGCGTGGACGGTGTTTTCCTTCTGCATAGCAGGAGTCGTCGTCTACTGCTTCACCGTATCTGTTGCAACGATTGACGAGCAATGCCCCTTCCAAACACCCGTATCCACCTTTTTCCGAAAAGCATTCCGAGAGGTGCGACGGTGGTATGGGGAGCGACAGAAGTATTGGAGGAAAGTAGCGAAACGTGTTGCACCACGGCGATCGCCCGCACGGCAGGGATCAGGTGTAGAACACGTAGGACTTTCTATGGCTGTGGGCCTCGCAGCTTCCGCTGGTGGGGTAGCGCCAGGGCCATTAGTCATCCAGGCGGCCAAAACTGTTGAGAACGCCTTAAACACAACCAATCCGAAGAAGACATCCAAATTCGGCCCTTCGACTGACTTACCGTCCAACAAAAATGAAGACATCATCGACAACCAGACGGCCTGTTGGGTCATTGAAAACTCGGACCACAATGTCGCCTTGATCGCCACTGCCCGCAACATCCCCGCGCTGACAAGGATCGAAGGAACTGGTCTTACTCTTCGAGAACCAGCATTTCACCGCCTCATCACCCTGTTCAAGGAATCCCTCACTGCTTGGAGAGCGTCGAATACATATGGAGTTAATGCCAGTCAGCTCACGGCTTTGGAAACGGCGCTAGTCTACGGGAGAGCCGTTACGCACGCTGTATCCGGTAGCCACTCCGGCCCAGAACAATTGGAACCCTCCCCTTGGCGCTTCCAATGGCCAAAATGGCGGAGACGCTCAGGTGCATACGACGCGAACGAACTACTCTTGGTCAAATTTTGTTTGACGGGAGAGATTCCTCGTGACTTTTGCCTCGTCCAAGAGCGGCAGAGTTTCCCGCATGCCTCCGAGGCTCTCTCGATCTATATGATGAGCTTCCTTGAGCCAGTTCCAGCTAAGCACGACTTCAGGGTCGACGCTTGGAAGATGGACAGGATCACGATGGTCCTATGGCTGGCTTACCTCTCTCTTAACACCCCCGACGCGCTGTCTCAACTGGTGATCGGAAGAGTGGCGTGGGCAATTGGAGAAATGCCCAACATGATCAATGGTGGCAAAGCCCATTTCGCTGACGTAAGCCGGGCCGCCTGGTGGAACGCGTATACATCGTAAGTTCCCTGCATCTTGATCACTAAACATCGGTATTGAACTAACTGATTACTAGGGATGAAAAGATCTACGAAAATATAGTCAAGGCATTAAACATGTTCAGCCACTACCGCCGATTGTCAAAGGCCGTCTCTTCTCCGACCAGTCCCGTGGACTCTGATTTCGCTTCGCTTGTCGACTCAAACGCCGTTTCCGAACTGTATCTGGTTTTCGTCCGGGAAACAAGGAGCATCATCGACGCTGGATCACAGTACCTGGACTCCCTCGACAAGTCAACTCTCGAGCTCGATTCCGCTCTCCGAGGCATGCTACTTACGATCGACAACCAAGACCCGGCACCCCCGCTTTCAGCCCAGGATCAACGGCGGGACGTGCTTCAAGAACTTCGTGCAGAAATCGCCCTGACTATGAAGAGTCTCCGACGTGACGGGGTTGAAGCAATCATTCCCAAAGATCCGACCTTTGTGGATATCGACGCCGCTGAAGGAAGCCACCCAATTCAAATGGATGAGGATCACTCGGTTACTCGACTTCGAGAGTCTCCCGGACTTCAGCTTGCTCTGATTCGGGCTGTCCTTAACAAGCGCGAAGGAACTCGCTACGCCGCTCTGTCGATCCTACACGATTACGGACTATCGTGGTTCGACAACGATGAAAATCACAACCCATTCCAACGCCGGACCCTAGTCAACAGTTTTGATGAATGTCTGGCAGACAAGGAAACAGGTCCGGAAAACTTCGAACTCGTGTGCGGAATCGTGGCTCAGCTGGTGACTCTGGATCCTTGGCGGCGCAACATCGTCGAGGTGTATCTCGACAAGTTCCACGAAAGGGCTAAAGAACTCCTCGTCCAAGGTCCTTCTCTGCGGCGATTGGAGGTGTACCTGGATGTTTGGAAGGCATGCCGTCAACACCCAGATTGTGCAGCGTTCGTCGCGGCTTGCGAGACCGATGAAGTGCTATCTCTTATAACAGATTGCTTGCATATGACGACTACCCAGCCGCCGTCATATATACCTCAAAGCATTGTGGACTTCGTCAACGTTATCCACCATGGTCGCGATGAGGATCATCTACCAGCACAAAACCTCCGCCGAGCCTTTGGCACGTTGGAGCGGGCCAAAGACCACACATGGTGGAATTTGACATGAATTCAGAAGCGAGTCGTATTTATTTATGCTACCTCTTCGATACAGGCACTTTGATAATTCTGTTGTATTGCAATCCCTGGATGTTGTACCAATAATACCAAGCTTGCAGCTTTGCAACGTTAGCGTATGGCCGAATAGAGCACAACCAAGGTCCCCCCCAACGCCGCCAGGCGGAAGACCAAGACAGGTGAACCTGTGGTACCTTCACTATTCAACCCTCACAGCTTCGGTTCAATGCTGATCCCATCGCTTGGAGCTGTCTGACTTGCTGTCCTAGAGACGCGGAATAAACCTGTTTACAAAGTCTAAACAGGGAACTAGGCATGCGAGGCTGCGCGGATACGAAGATAAGAGGCTACGAGGATGCTACGATAGTTAACGAAGATTTATCCAGTTTAGTGGAACTTTGAACCCCGTTTCTTGTCGACTTTGATGGCGCGTGGACGGCCTTCTGATCACCCGAAACGCAACAATTCGGTATTGTAGATAGTAATTAGTCAAAGGATCTCCTTACCATTAGGGGAGGGTAGTTAAATGCAAAGATCAAGGAAAAGTTGGGTGATAAGAAAACTAACAGAATGCAGGGTATTGTCACGGCGACCGTTGTGGATAATTTATGAAATGAAGCTGCAGGGCTCGGTACAAAAATAAGGGTGATCCCTCTACAAGTCCTCAAAGGTAAAACGCTGACGAAGCTCATCAATTGGAGCGACGAACTAAGGGGAAAGCTCGTTACTCACACATTTACTATGCCGGTCTTTGCCGAAGTCCATGAGACGGGATTTCTTCTTGATGTACCCATCCGCATCACGCACTAAGTGAAGAGCATAGCTTTCAAGCTCCAGGATAGGCACCAATGTGTGAGTGACTAAGGAGCCGAAATGTGATAAATAGTACATTCGCAGGACGTGGTTGTTAACTGACCTCCATCGTCTGACGAATAGTTGACTGCCACGGTACTGTCAGGCAATATATTCCAGACCAAATCCTGGCAGGCCCCCATGGGTTGCGACCTTGGATTATGGGGGCCGATGGCTGCGAGTTCGGCGACACTGCAATATATGAGAGATGACAGTGTCAGACACTTTGAACATCGCATTGAATCACTGAACGTCTGGGAAGCGTACTTTTTGACATTCAAGGGCCAGTCCCTGGACTTCAAGCCCGGCCACCTAACAGCCAAGTGGGTGTTTTCATCATCGGCGGCGTTCTTGTAGAATCACATTAGTACCCTATATCTGCCCCCAAGCTAAGAAGAATGCTGACCACGACCCGGATGGCATGACGTTCATGGGATGGGATAAAGCTGATGATCAACGCGTTTTCAATTTTCGTAGCGCAGTAGGTGAAATTGCCCATGCCACTTTCTCGACCCGTGACATAACCTAGTGTGAGGCCTTTCGACGAAATTATTCTTATTCTCCCGAGACGTGGTGCAGGAGCTGAGACCGGAGGACTTGGGAGTGTTCGGGGAAGGTCAACTAGTGCATTCGACGGAGGCGCCGCCGCAGGAGCGGGAGCGGGAGCAGAGCCAGGAGCAGAATCAAGAAAAGGGTTGAAGGAGGTGGGGCTGTGTGGGGTTCAAAAGGTCCGTCATATTGTTTCACTGAGAAAACCCGACTCACGAAGGGATCGTAGAGCTTACGCTCCTAGTAGCCGGTAGCATGTCTGAGTTTGGATATCTAAAAACAAACATATAAGCAACCAGTGACCTCAATGCCACCGAATAAGGTAAAACTTTACACCGGAGCGACCCATGACTCTCTATTATCGACCGTTTCCTCGGGAGGGAATCTCGCGAGGATTGCGCGGCGCAACTTGGACCAATCCTCCTGAACATCTTCGTCCAATTCTTCAAACCATCTCAGTGCCTCTCCCACCATGCATGTGCTCGCGAATTCCGCAGTCCAGGCATTGTCCCGGTGCCGTTGTTCAGCGAACGCACGCTTTCGGACGGCGGAGATGAAGAGATCGCTGTGCTGTCCGCGAAACTCGAGTTCGTCTGCGCCGGGGAGAAAATTTCTTAGTCTACGCTTTGCTGCATACATCTTCTCTTACCGAAATCTGACATGCAGTTGTTGGGCGCCTTGAACTTCTGGGGCGGTTATCGGCTGAAGGGCGTGGCATCACGTGGGGAAATCTGGGAACGGCAAGTTTACGAAAGGATGACTAAGCATCGTTCCTCAGATAGATTGAGGGATGGCACACCTTCATGGAAGCCGAGTGTTAGGATAGGCTAGAATTACGTGCCAGGGAAATAAATCGTGTGAAGACCGATAAATTCAATGGAATATTGCATAAGTTGGGTGGAAGTCGCACGAGGAGCGGAGGTACCGGTTAATCAAAGAGTTGGAGTACACCCAGCACAAAGACTAGACCAAAGGTGTCCCTCGGGGTATCTGATAGAAGCCAAAGGAGGAATCTGAGCTGTATATCTGTCACGTCGAGCAGGCGGCAATTGGGGGTGTCCGGCATTTCCCTTGCTTTGTCATCCGGAGGTTTCGCACGCGGCTAGACAGATCAACAATTTCGAAGCTAAGACCCGTCACCTGCAACGTCTCAAGTAACGGTGAGCTCAACACCCAAGAGTACTGGTGGATATCGACTAACGGCTGATTTCCTCTTGATGCTAATATCCCTTGGTTTTGTGCGTCTGTTCAACCTAGTCGTGAGTCGATAATTGCGATTGTGACCAGCACCTAAATGATGCCTATCTCTAACTTGGTCTCTTGCTCATGTTGTAGACTTCAAGATGACCCAACGTGTTACCCTCCGCAAACGCCAGCCATACGTTACCAGAGGTCACACGAGGAGACGAATCATCCGCACCCCTGGTGGCAAGTACGTCTACCAGCACCTCAAGAAGCTTGGAACCAAGCCAAAATGTGGCGACTGCGGCGACCCCCTCCAAGGAGTATGAACTTATTTTTTCTGAAGTGGAGCAAGGGCTAAAGGAGATGATGCATCAGGTTCTCGCACGACGACCGAAGGAGCTGCAACGGATAGCACACCACCACAAGACCGTCAGCAGGGCTTATGGAGGTAGCCGATGCGCATCCTGCGTCCGCCAAAGGTACACTAATCCTACAAACACGATATCCGCCTTGAGCATAACTGATTCTGACTTGATGAACTTAGGGTGATGCGCGCATTCTTGATCGAGGAGGCTAAGATCGTGAAGAAGGTCATCAAGGAGCAGGCTAAGGCGCAAAAGAAGGGTGGACAGTAAATCAAAACTCGCCCAGTTGCAACTCCTTGTCATATCTTTCACGTCCTCCACCTACTCACCGTTGTCGTCTTTATGTGCTGCATCTGTATTCATTCCACCTTTTCATCTGCGTTGCAAAACAAACATGGTTTATGATTTACCATCCTCCTGATGGACCACCGAGAATAGAGCCGCAGAAACTTCATCTCAAATCAAGGATTTAGCAGCAACAAGCCGAAAAGAACTGCCTGCATGGAAGACTCTCTACAATGCAAAGCCTGCTTGGAATGGGGAGTGCGAAAGGACAACAGCTCGGCAGGGGAAATGCAAGCCATCTTGGGGTTAAGCTATACACCGATACTCGAACACTCTATGCTGAGATTGAAGATTAAAAAGCGACTGACGGTTCTCATTTCCAAACTTAAGGAGCGATGGATTTCAAGGAATAGTAAGATGCGCAAACTAACAAGTATTCATGCTGACCAGACGAAGGGATGATATCCTATCAATGGTTATTTATGCTAGGCGCAAAGCCTACCCGAGCCCCATGTGAATAGTCAAAGACGCTGTACCAGGACTTGAGGAACTCGTCTCCGATAATTGCCAAATCGCTAGGGAAGTCCGCACCCATGCCCAGGATTCCGCCCACGCAGGTCCTAGGAGATCGTTAGACTAACGCTTTCAATTATGGATGAAGGATACTCACGTCGACCCGTATTCGGTCCTGCCCAAGTTGAAATCGGCTGGGTTCAAAGCAAAGTAGTCGTCCCCAAACCCTAGCTGAATGTTCAGGTTGGAACTGCACGGATACGTCCAAAATCCCTCGCCGTATTGAGCGTCCGCTTGTCTCGCCCCAGGAATCTGGCGATAGATCGCTGAAGCCACGGCTTTCGGGACGTAGATTAGGGTAGTTCCGGAGTCGATGGCAGCCGTGACGCTGGTGGACATATCGACCGCCCTGCCATTGACTAGTGCGGAAGGCATTGAAACCGCCCAATACGTCATGCTCGTGACGGGTACCCAGGTGACGGGGCCAACAGCCTTGGAGGAATCGTAGCAGCCAAGACATAGGGAGGAGCCGGAGGACCTGTGACGAGTGAGGTAGATGGAAAATATGGGGGCGGCGAGCTTGTTTGAATTTAGAAGGTTTTCGAAGAAGGTTGGCTGTCCCGAGGTGGCAATGGTGCTAAAGGCCATTCCTATGGTACAGGAGAGAACGTTAGGGTGCGAGACGGAGGTAAGAAGATAATGCAGGGCGCACCAATAAGACCATCGTTTGGTGAGTCCTCAAAGTCGTCGGATTCTTGATTGACGGCGCCAAAGTATTGGTCATCGACGACGAGGGAGCCAACCGCAACTCGGTCTTGAGCAAGCACTCCACTAACTTCACCAGTTCCCTAATCGTAAAGACCGTCAGCAATCGAGAGCACGGAAGATTGCAGTCGAGCGTACGTATTGAACAGAGAACTCTTGTGACGTTTCTCGATAGGTCGAGCTCCGTTCGGCTGCATACCCGGGATGCGGGCAGTCAGGGCAATCGACAGGCACCCATAGATCTGCAGAGCCCGTGTCTACATCAAAGGTCATGCGCTGTTTTTGGCTTCCCATATTGATCGGCCCATAGTAGAGGATATCGAGGTTTCCAGATATGTAATCCATCAGGGGCATTAGCGCTTGCCTGGAGCCGCCCACGTCTTCAATGGCTTCACCCCTGTAGGCCGCATCGAGCTCAGGGGATACGTCGTCGGTGATGAGGTAATGCGGGTTATGAAGCAGGTCCTTGAGATGAGGCGGGAGATGAACATTGTGGATGAGATGGGCTGCTTGTTTGTACTTTGACAAGACGCGCTGAATTTCTGCTTGCTGTCCGAAGAAGATATATGAGCCTCAGGGATACCAACATCACGAAAAGTGCAGAAACCTACCGCATACGTAGGGTCGAAAATAGGATCTTCATTAGCTACAGGGCTAGCTTTAATTCCACGGCGGGCGATATTGTAGAGACCGGTTTTGAGATTCGGAGAAGCGGTCGAGGGACCTTGGAGCGGTGCTGCAAGACTGATGGAAGCAAGCAAAAGAGAGATAGCGATCGAAGACATGATTATACAGCTGTGAGATGCCAAGGGAGAGAATGATTGGTGGAGGATGATTGCTTCTTCATTGTCTGAGACAATTAAAGGCCTCGCTGGTCATATTGAGACAAGCGGTCGATATTGCAAGGGACGGTTTACATTTGGGCTGGGAGGGTCGGATGAATGCAGCAGGCAGCAGCAAGTCGAGATGGAAATCCAAGCGGGCTAGAGGATCGACAAAGCGGCAAAGCGGCAAAGTCTTCGGAGTGGAAGCACCCGCATGCTGTGGGGCACAGTCACCGCAGGGGAAAGCCCTCAAGTCCGGCTTGCAAATCATTCGAATGATGACTGAAACCATTTTGAGACATTTTGGTCCTAATAATATCTGGAAGGGGGCAGTTGCATGACGACGACGCGCAACGGAGCGACAAAGAAAGGGGTTGAGCTGTTTGTTCTAGTGACGTTAGTTTCCCAACCAGCGCTCCTCATAAGCGAACGATCATCGCTAACCGCAGCGACTCTCCTCCAAGCACGCTGGCAGTGTCTTCAACTACTCTCCTACAAAAACAACTACTCTACCGCATCTTAGTCCCACACAACCAAACTCTCTAATTCTCAACACCGATAATGAGCACTCGGCCGCCACCACCAACAGGTACATCAACCCGAGGAGCCTCCCACATGCCAAACACTGACCATCCTGTTGGCGTAGGAGCTCCTCCTCCGTATGCCTTCGTCGCAAGGGTGTACAAAAGATCTCTTAGACCCATTGTTATGGCTTGCGCTTTGATCGCCGTATTCTGGAGTTGGATATGGTGAGGAACCAACATCCAGACCAGCGCTGTGTTCGGTCAACGCTTACTTCCTTTTGATCCCCAGGGGCATTTCTGCGCTCGTCAATATCAACAGTATGTCTATGGGTTGCCGTTCCCGTCGCATTCGCACTGAACAACATCATGCGTATCGAACCCCCTAGATGCTGGTGACCTCAAGCCCATAAACATCGCCCTCGGGACCCTTTACCTCGTAGTCGGATTCATAGAGGTATTTGGCTTCCTAGCCGCTATGAAAGTACGCTATTTTATTCCTGTCTGTGGGCGCCGCTCGGTATTCACTCCTATCGAACTCCAACCGTCCCCAGTCCAATATCAAACTCGTCCGCATTTACACGTTCCTCTCAGTCCTCGCGGCCCTTATCGTCGTAGCAGCGGAATCTGTTCGATTCTCGGTCTACTTTACTCACAAGCAGAAGCTTATCGACAACTGCACCAATGACGCCACGGGCGCCACTGTCGAGATTTACAGTGGCTTTTGGGGCGGAAGGCACAGTATCGATACCCTCTCCCCTGCTGAGGCTTCCCAATGTGAGCTTCCCTCGCTTGAAGGAGAGTTCCGTATTAACTACCCAGGACCGACCTAGATTGCAACGACGGCTGGCAACGAAGTGTTTGGAGCTCGATTGCTTGGCTAATCATTGCATCCAGTGAGACTTTTCGTTCCTGCCTGAAGTTCGCCCCAGATAGCTAAACAGAACCTTATTCTTTTCGTGCCATAAGTTCTTGGCTGGTTCTTTGTGTCCATCGCATTCTCTTACTACCACCAGCTTCTCTCACCTCAACCACTTCTTGCTCCTTCGCAAGCTTTCCAACTCCGCACCTATAACCCTCAAGCAGGATACAACTATCCAGCACCACCTGGCCCCCCACTGCGCGAAGAGTTCGTACCACCTTACGACCCAGCCAAATTACCTCAGTACGGAAGCCACGAGGGAGGGTATTCACAGCAGTACGGAGACAAGCGGGCGCTTGCAGATGAGAGTACGGATGACGTTAGGCTGGAAAGTGGAGGGGGGCCGCCGCCGCCGCCGCTAGGCTCCAGGCCTCTGTAATTGTGAAGGATGCAGGTGATCTTGAGTTTCCGGACTTGCACAACTCTATTCTGGCGTGAACTTGCACTTTTTGATAAGTATCGTAACGACCGTTATGTACCACTGCTCAGTTTGATTCCGAATGTCCGTTAAGGCCTCCAAGCGCCGCGAGATTGTAATTTGTTGGACGACGATGGCCTATGGGGTCAACTTTAGGGCGCGAGCCCACCAAAAAGTCATCGTAATTACGCATTGGCCAGCATTTCACACCTAGCGCTCCGGTAAGCGCTCCTCGGGGACGGATTATTATTTAGCGGTCTTGTCTTCCATCATGATTTGAGACTTTAGAGGAGGTAGAGCGCTGGTGAAGGTTTGGTCTGAAGCACCAGTTCTTCCTGAAATGGGCCAAGCAGAATGATTGCACAAAACAATCACAGCAATTGCTATTTACTATTTCAAAGATGTCCTAGGAACCCATGTGCAGTAAAACTACGGACCAGTCATTCTGCTATTCCAGGCTAAGGTCCGAGAGTGATACGAGTTACCCTAAACTACTATGATAAAGAATCGGAAAGCAAATCCCGAATGATGTGCGATACTGAAAAGATATGCAGCGACTCTGTCACGGCAAGTTGTACACCCAAGGCTGAAGTCGGGAATATTCTGCTCATCCATAAACCGCCAGAATGGGATAATTGCCGTAACCGAACTTTCATACAATTGCAAGCATATTTCCTACATGCCGAGACAAAATAAAAGATGAACAGCTTATAACACCGTAAAACTTCTTGCTTCCAAAGCCCCAAGTTTCCCCAACAATGCCTACCCGCCAGTCCCGTCGCTTCAGCGAGCTGTGAGGATCTTCTCCTAGTAGAAGAACTCTGGCAGCTTCGTCCAAAGATACTTGCGATATCCTATTAAGAACTGCTTTCCCTTTCCGAGACACGTTCGGCACATGCCCTCAGGATACGCCGCGTCGGCCTTGATCCTCATCCAAGCAATGGGGTCGGGGTTAGGCATCGCGATCGAGTCGATCAGGATGTCGGATATGAATTTCTCCAAACCGCCAGGGATGGGCTGAGAGCATCCGATGTGGTCGAGATCGGATGGAATACCGTACTGACGTAGTTTAAGGCGTGATTGGAGGTTGTGTGCTGTATGGTAAATCTCGGACTTGATCGCGTTCGACCCCCGCCCTACGATTAAGAGATCTTTGGTTGTCAACAACGATCGACGGACTATGATACCTCCGCTCTCCGCATAGACGGCCAAAAAGTCCTCGTCAATCTCCATGGTATCGTCAACCGCATGGTCGGCGGACGATAGGTTGTAGAATGCTGCTGGGACTAGGGAGTGGATCTCCGGTACGCTTCGAGCAAGGGCGATGATTCCAGCAGGCTCGACAACCACATGCCCAACCCACGGGAAACCGTCTGTTTTTTTTACCACGTCAATCGTCTCAGCGCGTAAGTCCCATTCTTGGAGAGTTTGTGGGCAGTCCGCGAGTATCCGATTGATGCAGGCTCGGAAAAGCTTGTCCATTTGGTACTTGCGGACTACGGGTAGAGCCAAAGCGAGATCGTCGAAAACATCCTGAGCAGAGGGATGTTTCAGAATTTCTCTGGAAGATCAAGTCGGGAAATGCGTTTTATTAGTGTTTAAAAATAATGTCAATACTGAGGGGCTCACTCGGGATGATAGATCAATTTCAGCATGGCTATCAATTCCGCGGCGCCGTCTGACATATCAACGACTCGGATTTGACCCTCGTTGCCATCCTGTGCGGGAGTTTGTGGAATGTCCATCATGCCATCGAAAACCTCTGATTGCATGCGTAAAATCGACTTGTGAACCCGGAAGGACACGTGGAATGGAGCGTCGGATGGGTTTTGGGGAGGAACTAAAGCTCGTAAGATGATATTACCGTCTTCAAAGTCGAGTTCAGGGTGGTACATCGCGTAAAGAAAGGCGAGGCGGGGATGATAGTAGATGATGTCCGATCAAAAGCGGCAATCGCAGCCCAAAGGAGTGGTTGCTTGCGCAGATTTGTTCGTTCGATGGTGCCCCCCGAAATTTACCGACCGGCTCGACGCAGTTGTGCACGCTGACAACATTGGCAGTGCAATAATGGCATCGAAACCACTTCCACGAGACCTGCGGCAGTTGCAAACAATTATACTTGCTGCGCCCGTAGCAGTCGTATCATCCTGTTCGTGAAACATATTTATGCCAGCCCGTTGCCGCCAGCCTCTGACGTATTTGGATCCAACAGACATCCTTTACAAACGACTGTTTCTGGGAGAGGAGCAACGGAAGCTTGCACCTCCAGACGATTCCAGCAAAAAGCTAGCAGACACCTTTGTTACTCGCCCGGAGGGGAGGCCGTAACACTGTTGACAGATGTAGTTCACCCGTCCTTAGAGCATTGCAGAGAACGTCTATTGGGTGAATGACAGAATCCAGAACAAAAATAGGAGCGAAGAGGATTACTGCGGTTGTGGAATTTTGTCGGAGTGGACGATCCTTGTACCAGGTACACGGGCGGGATTGAACTGCCTGTCGCAGTCGTTGATAGCGAACCCAGCACCGAAACCTGAGAAAAGAAGACCAAGTTGTTAGGTCGGAGAGAGGAAGTTCGATCGTAGTCATATTGCATACCAGTAGATAACATGATGGGCCACTGACGGCCTGGCGAAATTCGTGTGAGCATGTACTGCCTCATGTTGAGGGCTTTCCGGGGGATAGGACGCACGTTTGAAAAGCAAGACAGAAGCAACTACACCAACGCTGAAGCCGATGCCTCTGAGGAGTGGGGTCAGCTATCGTCAGATGGGAGTATTGCAAGTGATGCACTCACACTTTGACGATCGTGTCGGCTAAACACCGATCGAACTGGCGCAAAGGACGGTCATTTGATTTAGACCTACGGCGGCTAAAGTCAAAGAGAAGAGAACACACCTGTTTTCCGACAACGTTTTCACTGCCTACGCGTGATGTTGAGGAGGACATTGGTAGTAACGAGGAGTTAGGCTGGATCGGAATATCAGGCGTGGGTACGTCGAAGTTGGGTTGCGTTGGAAGGCCTTTTGGAGTACCTCAGATGTCAGCCGTCGGTCCCGGTCAAGATTAGCATCCAATGATGTCTTGGCGCGTTTCCTCACTCCCTTGATCCTACTTTGCAGGCATCAACTGTCCCCTTCCACCAACACCAGCGGTCGTCGTTTTGCCGTTGCAGTGAGCGGGCAACCTCGAAGATCTGCAGGCGGCTAATAGGAGGCTTTGTGGCTGCCCTGGCATCGCTTTGCCCTTGCCGTAGCGGCACAGCGCCTTTCGCCAGGACAAAGTGGTGAGTCTTCTCAGCACTCGAAGAATTCCACGTCCTCGGCACTTCCCTGGCTGACATTCTGCATTATCCTATATAAGAGTGTGCTCACCTCTGCCGGGCTTGTCGCCGTTTCCCCGTCCCTCCTCCCGACGAAATCGCTACATACGCCGCGTCGCAACCGCTTTTTCCTCCTTTGTACACTTGACTGTGCTACTCTCAACCATTCTCCTGCTCCAACTCTGCGCGCCAGATCCAGTCTCTACAAGTGACGGCTCGAATACCATGGCCAGCAACCAAATCCCGATTCCGCATGGGTCAAGAACATCTCAAGCCGAACCACTGGCCGAACAAGAGCACGTGCCGGCTCTATCCACATCACCGCCTGAGGGCTTAGTCTCGGCGTTGCCTCTCTCGGCCAACTCTAATCAATCGATATCATCTGGAGGCACTCTTAAACGAGCAACATCCGTCGTCAAACCATCAGGTACTGCACACCGTGCTCTCAGACCGACCGTCGCCAGAACATCCACCTCTTCGTCAACATCCACTGCTCGAGACGATCTAGGAGTAACTCTCAAAGCATACGTTCGATCCTCACTCAAGGCCCTTGGTAGCCCCTCGTCATCGTCCAAAGCCCAACGCGTTCAACGTGCAAACTCCGAGTCAAAAGCCCGCCCCCCACCACCACCACTCTCCGTTGGCGTTCCTCTTCGCCCTCACGCCACTCATCATTCTTCACTGCCCATACCGCGTACTGCCCCACCAACATCTTTCCGTATAACTCGCCCATACGGACCAAGTGCATCGAGCCCTGTTGCTGAAGAGACTGCCGCCATGGATTTCAACGACGTTGATGCGATTATCCCTTCAGCTCAAGGCATTCTTCCGTCTTCAGAAGGGCCGGAAGAGGAACGACTTGAGCTCCTTGCTGAAATCAAAGTTCCAGCACTCCTACAACAGGGAATCATTATGACCAAGATATCGGCCAAGAAAGGCGTCACGAAACGTACCTTCAGCCTTGATGCAGAGCAAGGCCAGATGTTGTGGAATTCAACCAAAGGAGGGATCAGTACGTGTTCCAAGCCCCATCGCGAACGAACCTATCTAAATTTGATCTTGTTAGTTCATATCGAAAACATCAGGGAAATGCGTATCGGCGCTGACGCCCGAACCTATCGAGAGCAGCTCAAAATCTCGGAAGAAGAGGAACCACGATGGATAACGATTGTATACATATGCGACAGTAAATTCAAGACTTTGCATGTCGTAGCTCCGTCAGTACAAGTCTTTCGGATGTGGGTCTCCACCCTCCGCACACTGTACGCGCTCCGCCGGGAGTTAATGAGCGGGCTGGGGAGTTCGGAGAAGAGGGAGCTGGTCTGGCAAAGACAATATTGGAAGGCCGCCGATTCTAGTGGTGACTCGAAGCTAAATTTCGATGAGGTACAGAAAATGTGCCATCGCCTCAACATCTTTCCTTCAAAGACTACATTGAAGAGGCAGTTCGATGTGCGTCGCCTATAAGCTTGTTGGGCTTAGTTCTTACCGTTCTTTACTCAATCTTAGGAAGCCGACTCCGACAAAGACGGCCAGCTGAACTTTGCCGATTTCCAGAAGTTCGTCAAAGCTCTCAAAGCGCGTCCCGATATTGAAAGGCTCTTCCAACAATATGCTCCTACCGGGACGATGGAATACGTTGCTTTCGAAAACTTCATGCGAAAGACACAGATGGTAGCGAACATTTTCATGGGTTCAAGCATGTCGTTGCGCTTACTAATTCCCTCCCCTCCCTAGTCTGATATATCGAACGAGGAGCTCGATAAACTATTCAAGAAATATGCAGGCACCACGACCTCGGAACAGAGCTCCCCTCCTCCCCCGTCGACCGCACCTCTTCCAGCGAGCGGAGCCATTGAGCAGAAAATGGAAGGGTTGACCGTCTCGAGTTCAGCCCCTGCAGCAACATTTCCCCCCGCCGAATCCGCGACGCCTCCAATTATGAGCCTGGCAGGCTTCACGTCATTCCTGCTGTCCTCGGATAACATGCCGTTCACGGAGAAGCAAGGGAAGATCTGGCAAGACATGACCCGACCGATTTGCGAATACTACATCTCTTCATCGCATAATACGTACCTCGTCGGGAATCAGCTTATGGGAGATAGCACAGCCGAAGGATATATCCGGGCTTTACTCCAAGGCTGCCGCAGTGTTGAACGTGAGTAACAGAGTCCATTGTCAACTGGGTTAACTCTCATCACACTCTCTACTGCGTTTAGTGGATATCTGGGATGGAGATAAAGAACCTTGTGTATATCATGGCAAGACCTTGACCAGCAAGGTTTCTGTCCGCGAAATCTCGAAGGCGATCGCGAAATACGCCTTTGTCGCCTCTCCGTACCCTGTTATCATCTCTGCCGAAATCCACTGCAAGGTTGAGCAGCAAGACATGGTGGCGAAAATTATGCGAGAGGAATTCGGAGATGTTCTTGTCACTGGGCCGCTCCCGGGACGGGAACACGAAGCAGAAAAGGGGGTCACCGATCTGCCAAGCCCAGAGGAGTTGAAGGGAAGGATATTGCTCAAGGTGCTGAACTTTTGTTATCCTCGCGCTGTGCCTCTTGTTTATTGACTAGTTTGATGCCGCAGGCAAAGAAACTCTTTGTTGCTGACGGTGTCCCAATGGAAGCCAAGCCTATTACGGTGGATGCGGAATCATCTACCACCGAGACCTCAACTACATCTGCCTCAGAAAATGAGGGCGGGCGCGACAGCCGTAAGTCATTCCCGATTCCAAAGAAACTACGAATCATCTGACTCCGCTTTACTAGTTGTGGCAAAGCCCCGTGGCTTGATGTCCAAACTCAAGGCAAAGGTCTCGATCCGTCGTAAGCCCCGAGCAAGCTCGTCCGATCCTGGCAAAGCGAGAATTTCGACCCATTTGGCCGCACTTCTCGTCTACACGGTCGGCGTGAAATGTCGTGGTATCAACAAAAAAGAAGTTTACGATCCCGTGCATCTGTTCTCACTGTCAGAGCGGACAGCAAACAAGATCATGAAACTCAACATGACGGACTTGATCAAACATAACCGAACGCATGTGGTGCGGATATACCCAGCTGGGACGAGACTGAAGAGCTCGAACTACGAACCCCATCGTTATTGGGCTGCTGGAGCACAGCTTGTCGCGATCAATTGGCAGACTTGTGGTACGTGGTAATCGCTATGGTGTGTCCGCGACCCAACTAATTTATTACTCCGTAGATTTGGGCTACATGATCAACTATGCCATGTTCCAGCGAAACGGGGGTTGTGGTATGGTCCTGAAACCCGAACCTCTGAGAATCAAGGATAAGCAGTCCTTGGGCACCCGAACGAATCACTTGCTCGACGTAACTGTACGTATTTACCGCTGTCGTAGCTCCTTCCAGCGACTGATAATCTGCCTGCCGCCTGTAGGTCGTATCGGCTCAGCAGCTCCCTCGGCCAAAGGATAGCGGGGGTCGAGAAAAGATGGGCCGTTCCATCCTCGATCCATTGGTTCAAGTCTCGGTCCATGTCCCGGATTGGACAACGGAACCCTTCCTCCCGGACAACCAAGGGAGCGCGGTGTCTTACTCGCCTGCCACCAATGCATCTAGGACGGGAGGACCTTCCGACGTATCCTCAGCACGATCCGCCACAGCCAAGACAAGGGTGGTTATGGATAATGGATTTAATCCCGTTTGGGAACAGGAATTATGTATTCCATTCGACTTAGTCGGTGGAATGAAGGACCTCGTTTTCGTGCGGTTCGAGGTGCGGGATAAGAGCGAAGATTCAGACAACCCCATCGGCGTTTATGTTACTAGCCTTGGTAGTCTGCAACTCGGTACGTTGTCCTCGTGTACGTGCTCTGGTCCAGGCTGACAGAATTATGCTTCTGAATCGCTAGGATACCGACATCTCCCATTACACGATCAGCAAATGTCGCAATATCTATTCTCCACTCTGTTCGTCAAGGTTGGAATCCGTGATGCGTAATAGTTTGAATACAATAGTCGATGTGCATCTATGTTGTCTATGTCTTGTATACCCATGGATTCGATATGAATTTGCAGTGATACGTCGACATGAGGCCAATATAGCGTGCAGGCAAGGGCCCGAAGAGAACGACGAAGCGGAATGCATACATCTAAACGAGACTAAACGAAAGTGTAAACGGCGAAGGAACATTCAGCTGGAGTTGAGCGCTTTGCTGGCCCGATCCCACAAGTCCTTCCATGGGATGCTGAAGTTGCCAGCAGCGTGAACAGCGTTCGCAAGCTCCTCATTCCACTTCTCCTTGACCATCTCTCGAAAGGGGGAGTAAACAATGCGGGCCGATGCTGGAGGCGGAGCGGGTATTGTCGGGTCTTCCAGCTCGATGCTGAGATTATGCAGTCTAAGGAGTTTGAATATCAGGAAAAAGCAAAAGCTCAATGATGACATGCCTGTGAATAAGAGATCGGGCGGACTTACCGGGTCTGCAGCACTTTTGTCCGGTGCTCAAAGGTTTGTGAGAAGGAGAAGTAAACCTAGGACGTTCACGTCAATGAGGATTACAACTTGGCTTCAAAGATTCTGCAACGTACTGCGCCAGCTACCAGACCTCCTGTTATCGGCCCTAGGAGAAACGACATTTTGGTTGTGGTCCCGGTGACGGTGGTGGAAGAATTGAACGCCAGCCACTTTGGCGTGTGAACCGAAAGACGTTCCCATTTCGACTACCACATCGCTTCGCTATTCTACCCGATGCCTGAGGAAGCTGTCGCACTTTCCCCTCAAGAACCAGCAGCTGCAAAGAAATCAAGACCAAAAGTAACGGTCGAGGATGATAACTCTGGCTCAGAACGCGAAGATGAACCGCAACCGACGAGTACCAAGCACGACGATGGAGACGACAAGGAGTCGGGCGAAGAAGAAGATTCTTCTGAACCCATAGCTGGATCATCTAAAGATGGAGCAACACCTGCCACAGCAGCCCAAGCACAGAACGAATGGCAAGCGGTGTGGGCTCCAACTTACAATGCCTATTATTTCTATAACACGCGGACGAAGGAAACCACCTGGACGAACCCACTCCTACCGCCAACCGAAGGTCAAGCCGTAACGGAGAACCCACCGACCTCATCAGACAAAGATGCTGTCACGGAAGGCCCCGAACCATCTTCGTCTCGCGGTGTAAAGTCGTCCACCCTCGTGCCAGACGAAGCCGTCCTCAATGGCATCGACCCGGCGCTGGCCTACCTCGACCCCACCCTATACGCTACACGAGCGGGAGGAGCTCCTCCGAATACCTTCAGCGCCAAATTCAACGCTAGGACCGGACGTTTCACTGCAATGTCAGACAGTCGCGACCCATCATACTTGTCCGAGGCTGAACGGGCCAAGCGTATGAGTTCGGTCTTTTTCGATGTGGATAAATGGGAAGCAGACGTAGCGAGCAGGAAGTCGAAGGAGGCTGAAGAAGCCGCTGCAGGGGCTGGTGACAAGAGGAAGCGGCCGACAAAGGCTGAGCTGGTGCGTTATGAGGTCGCCATGGAAGAAGTTGTCCAAGCTGATCTTTTTACGCCTTGTAGGAACGTTGGAAGGAGGCCAAGAAGAGGAAGAAACAGGCCAAACATGCTTGGTTGCTCAGCTGAAGGATCCACCAAATCCCCAACGTCTAGCAGTCTTGGGGGTGTGGACGCGACTCTTGCGGCCCAAGAAAACTACCCGGTCTTCCGCTCCCTACCATGTTTTGCTCTCTCTCTCTCTCTCCAATCTCTTAATCGGTTTGTTATCAATTGGACTCACTTGGGTGAGGCGCTATTGGTTTCCCGACCTAGAGACCCAATCCAACCACATTGTCATTTCTCCGCATCGCCATCACAACGTCATTTGGCACGTGTTGTACCTATAAATGGTTTCTATGGTCCTAAGTTTCGCGCTAATAGAGATACTGCCAGCCACT